>JANAVB010004600.1:2929352-3157318 GCA_029216955.1 Iris pallida
GACACAGGGTTTTCTCGTGTCCGTGCTTCGCACGACACGTACGAACCCTAATTCTCGTGTCCAGCTATGGACGAACATCACCGTGTCCTGGCGAGTCTCATATGTGAAGACGAGGCTCGCACGACACGAAATCGAAGCTGACACTTACGTGTCCGATCAACCCAGGGTGAATCGAAGGTCGGGGGACGGCGGAGGAGACGTCGGGACGGCGGCGCCAGTGGCGCTGCCCAGCTCGGCAGGCGAAGCGGATGATGGTGGTGGCGGCTGTCGACGACGAGTGGTGAGGTGGACAGGGGCTCGCCGTAGCTAGGGTTCGGGGGGTGAGAGGGGGTGTGGGGGCGGCGCTGGCGGTGGGGGAGTGTTAGGGTTAGGGTCTGGTCGGGGAGTGGGGGGACTTTATAGGGGGTTTTCGAGGCAGTCGGGAAGCCGGATCGGCGGGGGCAGGGCGGCTAGTCGGTGGCAGCGGGGGTGGTGAGGGAGCTGGAGGGAGAGAGAGAGAGAGAGAGAGCTGTCGTGTGAGAGAGGGGGGGGGTTTGGGTAATTTTGCAATTAGGTTTTTCAGTTTAGGGAAATTGCATAAAGGCTTCTATCAGCATAAAATACAAAATAACATTTGCATTTCATAATTAAGAACAAATCATATATTACAAACTGATATAAAATTAATTCTAAAAATTGCAAAACTTATTTAATTAATTTCAAATAATTTGCAAAGTGATATTTTTATATTTAAAACTCATTTAAAAATATAGAAAAATTCCTAAAAATCCTAATAAAATATTTTAAGGCCAAAACTAACGTTAAAATTTAATTAGCACTAATAAAACTAAAATTGAAAAACAGGGGCTTACAAGTCTTCCCTCCTTGAAAAATTTCGTCCTCGAAATTCACAAGGATTGAAGACCCAACAATATTCTAACATAGCAAGTAATGCAACAAAATGACTAAGGCTGCGATCGAAACTAACCTCTAGGGTATTAAGCGGGAACGGGTGGTTCCCTCGCAGCGGTTGGGTCGAACAAGTAGGGATATCTCTCCCTCATGTCCGACTCCCTCTCCCAAGTAGATTCACCTGGGGAGTGACGGCTCCAAGCTACTCGTACTAGGGGTATAACCTTGTTCCTCAGCCTCTTCTCCCTCCTATCTAATATCTCCACTGGCTGCTCAGAAACTGTAAGGCTCGGTCCGACCTCCAACTCTGAATGATCTAGCACATGACTGGGGTCTGGAACATACCTCCTCAGCTGAGATACGTGAAAGACGTCGTGAACTCCTGCTAGATTGGGTGGAAGTGCAACCCTGTAAGCTACCTCTCCGATCCTGCCAAGTACCTCGAACGGTCCGATGTATCTGGGGCTCAGCTTCCCTCCTCGTCCGAACCGGATCGTCCCTCGAGTAGGTGATATCTTCACTAGCACCATATCACCGTCTGCGAACTCCATCGGCCTGCGACTAGCATCAGCCCAGTATTTCTGCCTGTCCTGAGCTACTCTGAGCCTGTCTCTGATCATCCTGACTTTCTCTGCTGCATCCGTGATCATCTCTGGCCCGAGCATAACTCTGTCTCCGACATCATCCCAAAAGAGCGGTGTCCGGCACCGTCGTCCATATAGCGCCTCGAAAGGAGACATACCAATACTGGCCTGGTAGCTGTTGTTGTATGAAAACTCTACCAAGTGCAGATGGCTCTCCCATGATCCTCCGAAGTCCAGCACGCAAGTCCTCAGCATATCCTCCAGTGTCTGTATCGTCCTCTCGAACTGTCCGTCTGTCTGCGGGTGGTACGCCGTACTGAACTTGAGCCTACTGCCCAATTTCTCCTGCAAGCTCCTCCAGTAGTGGGATGTGAATCTTCTGTCTCTGTCTGACACGATGCTCACCGGCACTCCGTGTAGGCGAACTATCTGCTGCATGTATAGCTCCGCCAACTTCTCGGTAGAAAGCCCCACCTTGAAGGGTATGAAGTGCGCACACTTCGTCAGCATGTCTACGATGACCCAGATGGCATCCTTCCCTCCTTGGGAACGAGGAAGCCCTGAAACGAAGTCCATCGTAATATGTTCCCACTTCCACTCAGGAATGGGGTAACGGCTGCAACAAACCAGCTGGCCTCTGGCGCTCCGCCTTGACCTGCTGGCAAACTAGGCATCTCGAGATGAAACGTGATACATCCCTCTTCATCCCATGCCACCAAAGATGTTCCCGCAAGTCACGGTACATCTTGTTAGCACCAGGGTGAATAGAATATCTCGATCGGTGTGCCTCCTGCAAGACTGCCTCTACCAGCTCTCCCTTCGACACGCATAATCGGCTGCCATGCCTCAGGGATCCATCCTCTGCTATAGTGAAATCATCCAGCAATCCAGCTAAAGCCTGGGGTCGAAGTCTGCGAAGGCTCTCATCTGTAGACTGTGCCTCCCGGATCTGCTCCATCAAACCTGACTGAATGTCAAGCGCCATCATCTGTATCACTGATCCTGGCCGAACTAGCTCAATACCGAGCTTCTCCAGATCCTCCCGCAAATGTCGATCAATCATCAGATACCATGCCATCGGATGCCTGCTCAGCGCATCCGCCACCACATTTGCCTTCCCGGGATGATACTGTAAATCGATGTCGAAGTCCTTCATCAACTCCAACCATCGTCTTTGCCTCATGTTCAGCTCTTTCTGCGTGAACACATACTTCAAGCTTTTGTGGTCAGTAAAGATTTTCACACGCTCTCCGTATAAGTAATGTTTCCATAACTTGAGTGCAAAGATCACCGCAGCTAACTCTAGGTCATGGGTAGGATAATTTCTCTCATGAGTCCGCAATTGCCTAGATGCATAAGCAATTACTTTCCCATGCTGCTGTAGGACACATCCTAGCCCCTTCCCAGAAGCATCACTGTATATGGTGAAACCTCCAGAACTTGAAGGTAAAGTCAGAACTGGAGCGGTCGTCAGCCTCCTCTTCAGCTCCTCAAATGCCGCCTGGCAGTCCTCTGACCAAATGTACTCTGCGTCCTTCCGCGTCAGCTTCGTCATGGGTTCAGCTATCCTAGCAAAGTCCTGGATGAACTTTCTGTAATAGCCTGCTAAACCCAGAAAGCTCCTGATCTCTGAAACTAACGTCGGAGCCTTCCACGTCTCAACTGCAGCAATCTTCCTGGGATCCACCGAGATTTCATCTCCAGTGACTACATGGCCGAGAAACTCCACTCGATCTAAAAAGAACTCGCACTTCGGCAATTTGGCAAACAATCTCTCCTGCCCCAGAATCCCCAAAACTATCCGCAAGTGCTCTGCATGCTCCTCTGGCGTCTTCGAGTATATCAGGATGTCGTCAATAAATACTACAACGAACTTATCCAGATACTGATGAAATGTCTTATTCATCAAGTTCATAAAGACAGCTGGCGCATTTGTGAGACCAAATGGCATCACCAGAAACTCGTACTGCCCGTACTTCGTGTTGAACGCCGTCTTCTGGATGTCTGCTGGCCTAACCTTCACCTGGTGGTACCCGGATCTCAAGTCTATCATGGAAAATACCTTCGCCCCGCTCAACTGGTCGAACAAATCATCTATCCTGGGCAGAGGATATTTGTTCTTGATAGTGATGGCATTCAAAGCCCGGTAATCAATACACAACCGGACTGTACCATCCTTCTTAGGCACAAAGAGCACTGGTGCTCCCCATGGAGAAGCACTGGATCGAATGAAACCCTTTTTCAATAGGTCATCGATCTGCTCTTTCATCTCTATGGCCTCCTTGGGATTCACTCTATAGCAAGCCCGGGATACTGGTGATGAACCCGGCACTAATCTATAGTGAACTCCACATCTCTGTCAGGCGGAAGTCCTGGAAGATCCTCTGGGAATACATCCATAAACTCCCTAATGATAGGGTGTGGCGGTGCTGTGTCCCCGACTGTCGCACAACAGTTCGGCTCTAGGCTGATCTCCGGCCCTGTCCTCCTGACACTGAATGGTGCTGTGCCTGGGGGACTGAACAAAATACTACCCTCATGAAAATCTATAGATGCATGGGCATAGCTAAGCCAGTCCATCCCCAATATGATATCATAATCGGGGAGTGGCATCACAAAGAATCGCCCCTCGAACTCTCTTCCGGCTATCATAATAGAGCATCTATAGCTAGCTCTAATAGGCACTGGTCCTCCTCCCGTCATTACTCTACTAATCTCCGCAGTAGGTGTAGATACTAAGTGATGTTCTTGCATAAACTCTAATGATAGGAAGCTATGAGATGCACCAGAATCAAACAAACATAGAGCTAGAAAGGTATGCAAATAAACATGACCTGTGATGACGTCAGCTAAGTAATCGGGCTCTGAAACCTGCTCCGGCTCTGGCTCAATGGCTAGACTATAAACCCTCCCGTGAGGTCCCTTCTGCTGCTGCAGATGCTGCCCGAACCTCTGCTGCTGAGTCGGGAGCGGTCCTCTAGTCTTCGCTACTGGGCACTCTCGAAGCTGATGGGTGGCAGACCCACAAGCCAAATACTGCCCCAACTTCTTCCTGCAGATGGAAGCGTCGTGGCCTACCCTCTTGCAGAATGCACAAATACCTCCCTTCGGCTGCTGTCGGGGTCCCGGGGCTCTAACTGACGGGGTCTGATGATGTGGTGTAGGGGGACGGTAAGTCTGCTGGGGTGGCGTCGGTGCTCTCTGCTGGAAAGCCTGACGCTTGGACGGTCCCTCATGATGTACAGAAGTCGGCCTCTTGCATGACAGAAGATGCTCCTCGGTGCTCCGGGCTAACTCTAGGCACTGGTAGTAGTCAGTCGTACCGTTCGCCACTATAAGAATGCCAATGTCTGGAACTAGACCATGGCAAAACCTACGGGTCATCTCCTCTGGGTCAGCAACCAGACTAGGAGCGAAACGGCTCAGGCGACTAAACTCTGCCGCATATTCGTCAACATAACGGTTCCCCTGTTGGATGTTCTGGAATCGTAGCCCCATGGCTACTCTAGCAGTGGTCGAGAAGAACTTCTTCTTGAACTGGGTCTTGAACTGGTCCCAGGTGGCTCTACCTCTCGCGAACAATGGCTCATTCCTGAACCAGACTCCGGCTAAGTCTATCAGCAGAAATCCTACTGCCTCGACCTGAAGGTCATCCGGCATCCTAACTCCCAGAAGCTTCCTCTCTACAGAATCTAGCCAGTCATCAGCTACTACTATGCCCTCAGTCCCTGAGAACTCCTTGGGATTCAGACCCATGAAGTCCTTGACCGTCCCTGCTCTCTGTCGTGGCTCTACATATGGTGGGACCGCGGGACGTCCCTCAGAACGCTCCATGCTCTGGCGGAGTAGGGTAGTCTGCTCCTGATGGGTTGTTAGGAACCCCTGGATCAGTGTGAGCAGCTGGGTCCCGTCGAGTGTAACGGAAGCCTGGGTGGGTATAGTGATAGGGGGTGGTGGAAGTATCGGGTCCTGCTGGGCCTAGGATGTGGAAGGTGGTATCTGGGTCTGTGGATCTGTGGAGTGGGAGAAAGTGGTAGGTGGAGATGCATCAGTCAACTGGTCAGCTGACTGGATATGGAGGGCCCCATTCTCGGGGGTAACATACTGGGACGAGCGAGTAAGCACCATCTAAATTACACATAAAAGATTTATAAGGACTTATTTAAAGTAAGCAATCATATGCAAGAAAATCTAATTATAATAGCAAACATGTGATGTATTTCCTATGTTGCAATCCTAGCATTCCTCTAAGTGTTCTAAGCGTCTTTCCTAATGTTGTCTAATTACCTTAAGTTCCTAATTGCAGGCATGCTTGGTACAATAACGTAACCAAACAGTTTAGTCAGAGACCTGCATGGGCCACCACTAAAAACATGTCACGACCCGCTACCCAATTTGTTGGGCCAGGCCGAGGCATGCCCAGCCTACGTCGAGATAAAACGTAGTAAGCTGTTCTAAAGACAACAGGATAAGACTAAATGTGCTAACAGTTCTATAAGTGAGGAAGAAACATAAATGCTCCAAACACAAAAGTCGCCGTATATAGTAAAATGTCCAAGTACAAGTAAACTGAAATGTAAAACTGGATACATGTCCAGTTACAAAATGATATAGTCTAATACATGTCTACTCTCAAAAGTCTAAGTAAACAAAAGACAACTAGGCGAGGTTCCCCGCAGGAACATCCTCGTAAAGCAGAGCCGGGTCCTCGGCAGTATCTCCATAGTATGTGTCACAGAGTAACTCCTCCTCAGTAAGGATACCTACAACGTTATCCTGTCAGGACGGGAGCAAGTACTAAATCTAACAAACATATAATACTGATCATGTGATGAAAAGGAAATGACATATCATATTGGTTCAGTTTTAGGTATGTTTTAGCATGGCGATAGATATACATTTTAAAGTTTAAAACTGTAGTAGGTGAGTGATCAGTCAATAGGTAATCAGGATGTACAGCGGTACATATCAATTTTCTGATGTGCACATACGTATACATAACGGCATCGGTGTATATCCATACACAAACGCGGGACCAGACATACGACACAGATACATATAGAATGTAACGGTGCTCGGTAAATACATACGGAGAAGGGGGTCATGATCACGTACACTACTAGCAGTTTCCTCTTAACCCATTATTTAAGCATGTGAGAGATCATGAGATACTGTATAAACATGGTAGAAACTGAAAGTAATACAACATGTGAAGTTCTAACTTGCTACCCCAAGGATCAGCATTTAACATGGTTGGTGATTCACAGTTTTATGGTTTATAGCAGTATATAAAGTTCGTAGAAAGTACTTGCCTCTAGCAAAGCAAAACAAAACAAGCTGCGATAACAATACTATGGATGTCTGGTAGCTCGTCACTGTAGAAGTAAATACAACAACTTAGTTTTTACACTAAGCTAAAATACTAGAACACTAACTGGTGAATTACGACTTGTGATTAGGCATCTAGCCAAAATAATAACTTTGGCATAGGAGACCAATGTGGGGTGATACACTATGTTAACTAACTTTCTAGGGTCTTCACACTAGTGAGGGATGGGGTTCAACATGACTAAAACTTAAAATAACACAAAAAGCTACAAGTCGTAATTAATCAATAAATAAATCAAAAGATTATTGTGTTCTAACAATTTTAGAGATAGACAAAAAGCCTAGTTTTTCTTAAAGTAAAGTACTAAAGTGATCCTTGTTAATCATAGAAATTTATTATAATTTTTCTGGAATTTATTAACCAGTACAAGTATTTTATAAAAATCAGTTTTCCTAAGTATACAGAAAGTGGGTTTTGGTTTCACATGCCAAACTAGTGGCAAAACAGTAAATTAAATACTACAAAATTTATAATAAATTAGCTAACTTAACATAGTATCTAAAAACTATTTTTCCATAATTTTAGCAATACTTTAAGTATTTTTAGAAAATCAAAAACAACAATGCACACAATAATTAATTATCTGCGTATTTTGTCCATGTATATAATTTGAACCAAAGTTCAAATACAGGACCCAAGGCCATGAATCAAGTCCAATATGACTTGTACAGGTCTTGAATGTGTGAAAACACATTTGGGCCCAAATACCCATGCTAGGCTTGGACACCAAATGGTTGCAGTAATTCAAATATACTAAAAATACGATTTGGTAATAGTGCCAAGGAAACATTGTTATTTTAATATGGTAAAGTTATGCGTAGTAAAAATATACATACATATGGAAAAGGTACATATATCTACGTATAAGGAAAATACTTAATTTATAAAGTATACATATATATATACAAATATGTATATATATATATAAGGAGACATAAAGTGTATAATAATATATATATATATATATATGAAAACATATATATACGTATACAAATACATATATACAATATTTACTAACTATGAAAATATACACAAGAAGAATATATACATATATGTTCATAAATACATATATATATTTATAAAATACTAAAGTGAAATATATATATATATATATATATATATATATATATATATATATATATATATATATATATATATATATATATATATAAACAGTTTATATATAAAGTAGTATAAATAACAATACGTATACATATAATGTATATATAAATATATACACATGAAATTTACTAATTATAAGATATATACATATATATATATATAAAATACTGGTAAAATATAGTATATACATATATATATACAAATATATATATATATATATACACATATATATATATATATATATATATATAAAATAAAACAGAAAAGAAAAAGGAAAAAGGAAAAGAAAAAGAAAAAGGAAAAGAAACAGCAGGGGCCGGGCTCGAACCCGAGCCATCACAGCGCGGGGGAGGGGGGGGGGTTTAGATTAGGATGGGCTGGCCAGGGGGTCAGCCCATCAGTTGTGTTAGGGAAATGGTTGGGTTTATTTTATTTCATTTAGGTTGATTATACTTAAAAAAAATATATAAAAACCATCCTGTGTCCTGACAGTTAAGGACACAGGGTTTTCTCGTGTCCGTGCTTCGCACGACACGCACGAACCCTAATTCTCGTGTCCAGCTACTGGACGAACATCCCCGTGTCCTGGCGAGTCTCATATGTGAAGACGAGACTCGCACGACACGAATCGAAGCTGACACTTACGTGTCCGATCAATCCAGGGTGAATCGAAGGTCGGGGACGGCGGAGGAGACGTCGGGACGGCGGCGCTCTAGTGGCGCTGCCTCCAGCTCGGCAAGGCGAAGCGGATGACAGTGGTGGCGGCTGTCGACGACGAGTGGTGAGGCTGGACAGGGGCTCGCCGTAGCTAGGGTTCCGGTGGGGTGAGAGGGGGTGATAGGGCGGCGCTGGCGGTCGTGGGGAGTGTTTAGGGTTAGGGTCTGGTCGAGGGGAGTGGGGGGGACTTTTATAGGGGGTTTTCGAGGCGGTCGGGCAGCCGAATTCGGCGGGGGCAGGGCGGCTAGTCGTCGGGGCAGCGGGGTTGGTGAGGGAGCTGGAGGAGAGAGAGAGAGAGAGCTGTCGTGTGTTAGAGGGGGGGTTTGGGTAATTTTGCAATTAGGTTTTTCAGTTTAGGGAAATTGCATAAAGGCTTCTATCAGCATAAAATGCAAAATAACATTTGCATTTCATAATTAAGAACAAATCATATATTACAAACTGATATAAAATTAATTCTAAAAATTGCAAAACTTATTTAATTAATTTTAAATAATTTGCAAAGTGATATTTTTATATTTAAAACTCATTTAAAAATATAGAAAAATTCCTAAAATTCTAATAAAATATTTTAAGGCCAAAACTAACATTAAAATTTAATTAGCACTAATAAAACTAAAATTGAAAAACAGGGGCTTACACCCGGCATTCTCGACGTAGGCGTGCAGTGTAGTGCCCCGTCCCGCAAAGTCAATCGGAGGAATCGAAACGCCGACGACGTTCTAACTTAGCCTTGCAACGGCTGCTCGAAGGCTCGCTCGGTCGAGGCGACTCCTCGTACAGGTGGGTAGTTTCGATGAATTTGCCTCATCTTAGCCTTCACCTAATAACTCGCATGTTTTCAACTTGCACAAGTAGGCTAATATAAAAGCTACGAACGTACATAGCTAAGAAAATAATTCCGACCCGTCGGAATGTCTTAGAACATGGAAAATGGTCCCACGGTCATCATAGAAGTCGGCTCAGCGTGCTTTCAAACGACACTCGATCCTTCGATCCCGTGCCTTGGGAGAAGGAAGCTTGCCTAAGTTGCTAAGTTGTCCCGACACTCGAATAAGCCTAAGTCATAGGCGTCGCCCGCTTGAATGCTTGAAACGCATGCACGGTCCCGTCGTCCAAGGCTTGGTGTAGCCATCGCACGTCCCGCAAGTTAAGTCATCTTGTACGGCTGTTGGCTTAAGTCTAGGCACGAACTTGGTTGTTCAAGTCGACCCCGTACATAGCACGTTCCCTCGATGCATAGCTCGGCATAGCCCTTGCTCGTCGAGTCGTTGCCCGAATAATTTAGACAAGAGTTGTGTTGGGCTATCGAAGCCATTTCTAGCACTGTCCCGCTCTAGCTGCGGTTGTCAAGTCGCGTAGTCCCTCGAGAACAAGGCTCGTCGTATAAAGTATATGACTTGAGCGATAGCATCGCCTAGAGAACCAGGTCTGTCTAAGGCACGAGCTACGGTCGGTTTAGTGAAAAATATGCCATAGACAAAGGAAGCCCACGCTACTGGTTGTCGCCGAGATCGGTCCCGCTACTTGGGAGTCTCGCTATGTCTTGATAAGTTCCGCACACGAGATCGGTCCCGCTACTTGGGAGTCTCACTATGTCTTGATAAGTCTCGCACACGAGATCGGTCCCGCTACTTGGGAGTCTCGCTATGTCTTGAAAGGAAACACGCGAGATCGGTTCCGCGGCTTGGGAGTCTCGATAGAAAGTAGGAAAACATGGTCATGAATAAGGAAGGACTTGGTAGATCGAGTTACATGGTCATTGGACAACTTGTCGACAAGGTGTAGTCTTCTCGAATGATCACCGGGGCGCCGGGATCATTCGGCCCGGGGGAAGCGAGGCGGCTTAAAGAAGGATGCCGGATAACCGCATGGGGATATCGGCACTTCCGGGGCTAGCTACCCATGGAAGGGCGGTCCGATATTTCCGCCTAGTCGAGTCCAAGATAGCTTGACTTTGCTAGTGACCACTCATGTAGATGTGTCGTGTCACGCCCCAGAACCAGAATACTGGAGAGCGGGGGCCGACACAGCCAGCTACGTATATTGAAATAGAATACATCTCAACTATACGGTCACGGCTGTCTAGATATGAGGGTTTACTACGAGCCAGCAGTCTCTTAAGGTCAAGCCTATTGTCTCAATCTCAAGCAATTAACAGAGTTACAAGATATTAGAGCATCAAATATATATATATAAGGCGTCCCAAATATTACATATTGGATGATCATGAAGCTAGTCGTACAAAATGATAGGACTAGCAAGAGTTCAGTCATACATGATCAACCCTAGGATTTGTTAATCATGTTTACAGCCCGTAGGCAGACAGTAAGTAAATGCGCATCGAGCTAACAGGTGCTCGTCGGCTAAACGCCTCAAAAGAATAAATTTACATATAAGTGGGTGAAACAAAAAGGAAAACCCACTCGTAGCCCGGGTTCCGTCTAGTGTTCACCATTGGGCTGGAAGCTTGGTAGATCCTCGGGAGCTGCTCCGAAATCTGGCCACACAAAACCAGCTGGGTCAAACCCCAGAAAGAGCAAGTGCCACAAAGGAGGCCACAAATAAGAACAAAAGCCAGCATATCAGAACATAAAGAATAAAAGAAAAGTACAAGTAGTAAAAGTACACAGAGCGATAAAAGACTAGGGACGTGGAACCATTCCGGGAGCCAGGTCACAATCCTTAAACCAAACAAGGACCGGGATTGTACCCCTTCGCCTGAATAGCTTACTGTCTCTACCCATTTATCGTTAGATATAAGTAAAACAATCATGATCAAGGGTTCCAGGTACAGGGGCTAGACAAGACTTATACAGGGCTGGACACCATTCATTCACAATCGGCCAAGCAAGTACTACGGCTTACTACTTTAACTAACTAGGGTTATCACAAGCCTAATTACTAACAAGATGCAAGTGAGAATTCCAGTCCCAAGCCCTGCAGACCATCCAGTTATCCTTCCGCGGGTTGAGAGTTATAGTTGGGTACATCGCCCGGGAGACAAATGTACCCTTAGGTGACTTAGAGGGTGCAACACATGACAGTGTGCTGGAAATGTGCTCTACTCGTCGGCAAGCTACAAGTCCATTAAAGCGCCCAGATAACGAGATTGCCTGTGACTGGGAATTCTCCATGTTCTAGTTTGATCTAATCATTAGCCTAATGCAATTTAGCGCGAGTCCCTGGCCGTGGTACCCAGGAAGTCACGTCCTAGACATGATGCAAGACAAGACAAGTGGATTGTACAAGCAAGCAAGCAGAAACACCCACGGTGTCAAGACAAGTCAAGCTAAGTTATCATGTCATGTCAAGTCAGGAGTACGCCACGACGGGCCACTATCATGTCATGTCATATTGGTCATGTCAGGAGTGCACCACTACGGGTCACTGTCGTGTTATGCAAGTTCCTTACCATACCAGGCCATGTACCATAGACATTCCAAGTATATAAGTAAAAATCAAGTTCATGACAAAAGGCATAAGGATATAAAATGGGCGTAAAATACCTAATAAAATATCAATATACAATGCTATAGAAGAGCCAAGCTCAAGGAATTAAAATCAAATCTCCAAGAGCCAATAGATTGCACAAGGGGTCAGGGGGTTGGATTATACAGGGTGTCAGTTGTACAAGGTGCCAAGTGCGCAGACATAAATTGCGCAGGAAATGGATTGCGCAGGAATGGATTGTGCAGGAATGGATTGTGCAGGAATGGATTGTGCAGGAATGGATTGTGCAGGAAATGGATTGTGCAGGAATGGTTTGTGCAGGAATGGTTTGTGCAGGAATGGATTGTGCAGGAATGGTTTGTGCAGGAAATGGATTGCGCAGGAATGGATTGTGCAGGAATGGTTTGTGCAGGAAATGGATTGCGCAGGAATGGTTTGTGCAGGAAATAGATTGCGCAGGAATGGTTTGTGCAGGAATGCTGCGCAATCCAGTGCTGCGCTAAAGAGCGCAGACTGTAGATCTTCTTCTCCAGGCCGAGAAGAACACCAAGAACACTAAAAATTCAATCTTTCATATCTTTTTCAAATCAAAGCCAAATCTAGATTTTCAAAGTTCTAACTTGAGTAAAATTGAATTCTCTTCCACATGGAAGCATCAAAACAAGCTAAAATCAAAGTTTAATAGATCAAAACCAAGGAATTCCGAAAATAACTAAAACTTAGATCTAGAACAATGGAGACTCCAAATCACAAAATTCCAAGTTCTAATGTTGTTCTCCATGTCCTAATCTAGCTAATGAACAAATAAAAGGTGGTGCTTATTTGATGGCAAGGTGTACTTGCCTAATGGGTTGGGGAGTTGTGTGGAAGAAGGAAGAAGAAGAAGTTGTAAGAAATAAATGAGAGAATAAAGAGGAGAGAGAAAGTAGGTGGAGTTATAATGAGGGTGGTTGTGTTGTCATGAGGGTAGAGTGTAGGTTAAGGTGTTCCACTCATGATGAACCAAACCAAACCAAACCAATTAAAACCAAGCCGAACCAAAACCCGAAATACGAGAAAACCCAAAATTCTGCAAGTCGAGAAAATTAAAAATACAAGCCAAAATCCAACTACGAGTATAAATACGAAATACGGGAAATGAGGGTGACAACTCTACCCACCTTCAAAGAATTCCGTCCTCGGAATTTAATCAAGGAGCTAGAGATTGCCACGACAAGCTATACTAAGCACAGACAAGCTACACTAAGCAGTTCAATCATACAATCATACAATGCAAGCAAGGAAGGGAAAGCGTAAGGCATAAGAAAGACATTATACCTCACGAGTCAAACAGGTAGGGATATCGCGATCGGATGTCGTCCTCACGCTCCCACGTTGACTCACCTAGAGAGTGATGACCCCAAGCAACACGGACTAAGTTAATAGTCTTGTTCTTGAGCGTCTTTTCTCTCCGGTCCAATATAGACACGGGCCTCTCCTCATACGAAAGGTTGGTACCAACAACCAATTCCGAATGATCTAGGATATGGCTCGGGTCCGGAATATACCGTCGTAATTGGGATACATGGAATACATCATGCACCTCACTTAGTGACGGCGGAAGAGCGAGACGATAGGACACATCGCCTACTCGCTCCAGAATATCGAACGGCCCTATATACCTAGGACTAAGCTTTCCCCGCACACCAAAACGAATGACGCCGCGGGTAGGCGAGATCCTAAGGAATACATGGTCGCCGACGGCAAACTCTAAGGGACGCCGATGAGCATCGGCCCAATGGCGCTGGCGATCCTGAGCAACTCGGAGGTGATCTCTGACCTTCCTGACCACTTCAACCGTCTGAGAAATCAGTTCTGGACCGAGCATCTGCCTTTCTCCGACATCGTCCCATGCTAACGGGGATCTGCACTTCCTACCATACAGAGCCTCGAAGGGTGCCATCTGGATACTGGCCTGGAAACTATTGTTGTACGAGAATTCCACCAGGTGCAGGTGATCCTCCCACGAACCACCGAAGTCAAGGGTACACGACCGCAACATATCTTCGAGAGTTTGTATAGTACGCTCTGACTGCCCATCTGTCTGCGGGTGATATGCTGAGCTGAACTTGAGACGAGTCCCCAAACTTTGATGAAGACTGCGCCAGAAGTGCGATGTGAATCTTGTATCCCTGTCTGATACTATGCTGACTGGCACCCCGTGAAGTCTGACAATCTGCCTGAGATATATCTCTGCTAGCTGTGCCGTTGACTGTCCAACTCTAAATGGAAGAAAGTGTGCTACCTTGGTAAGCCTATCCACAATGACCCAAATAGCATCTCTGCCTGCCGGAGACCTGGGTAATCCAGTTACGAAATCCATGGTAATGTGTTCCCATTTCCATTCTGGGATCGGTAAAGGTTGAAGAAGTCCAGCTGGCCTCTGATGTTCAGCCTTGACTTGTTGGCAAACCAAACATCGAGAGACATACCGGGCTATCTCCCTCTTCATACCATTCCACCAAAAGTGCTGACAAATATCTCGGTACATCTTTGTGCCGCCTGGGTGAATGGAGTACTGCGAACTGTGAGCCTCTGCCATGACTTCCTGTCTAATATCTCCACTGGGTACACAAAGACGCGTGCCGTGTCGAAGTGTACCATCCTTATGAATACATAACTCTGGCCTTCTCCCTGCCTCGCACTCTGCTCTGAGCCGCTGAATCTTGGAATCTGTTAACTGTGCTGTCCGGATCCTCTCAACTATGGTGGACTGAATCTGTAGGCTGGCCATCAAGGCCACATTGGAAGGAAGAATCACTTCAATTCCCATCTTCTGAAGATCCGACAATAGCTCTGGTTGCGCCGTCAAGAAATAAACTCCGGCTCTCCTGCTCAACGCATCTGCTACAACATTGGCCTTCCCTGGATGATACTGCAAGTCCACATCATAGTCCACAAGTAGCTCGAGCCATCTTCTCTGCCGCATATTAAGATCTTTCTGGGTGAAAACATACTTCAGGCTCTTATGATCAGTGAATATCTCTACTCTGTCCCCGTACAAGTAGTGCCTCCACAACTTAAGTGCAAACACTACCGCTGCTAGCTCCAAGTCGTGGGTCGGGTAATTCTTTTCATGATCACGGAGTTGACGTGACGCATAAGCAATTACCTTCCCATGCTGCATCAAAACACATCCCAATCCTCTGTCTGAAGCGTCGCAATAAACTGTGAATCCTCCGGTCCCATCTGGAAGTGTGAGAATGGGAGCCGTTATCAAACCTCGCTTCAACTTCTCAAATGATTCCTGACATTCTGCTGTCCAAACGAACGGCACATCCTTGCGGGTCAACTGGGTCATCGGTGCTGAAATCCTTGCAAAATCTGAGACGAACCGTCGGTAGTAGCCGGCCAATCCAAGAAAGCTGCGAACTTCTGCCACTGAGCTGGGTACTGGCCAAGACTCGATGGCCACAATCTTCTGGGGATCTACTTCCACTCCTCCTCTGGTAATGATATGACCCAAGTAAGAAATGTGATCGAGCCAGAACTCGCATTTACTGAACTTGGCGTACAACTGGTGCTCTCTGAGAATCTGGAGGACAACTCTGAGATGCTGCTCGTGCTCTGCTTCATTCTTGCTGTAGACCAGGATGTCATCAAGGAACACTATCACAAACTGGTCCAAGTAAGGCATGAAAATACGGTTCATGAGGTCCATGAACACTGCCGGCGCATTGGTCGCTCCAAAGGGCATAACTAGAAACTCCCAATGCCCGTACCTAGATCTGAACGCCGTCTTCGGGATGTCCTGCTCTCTGACTCTGATCTGGTGGTATCCTGACCGTAAGTCTATCTTCGAGAAAACTGAAGCCCCCTTGAGTTGATCAAACAAGTCATCTATCCTTGGAAGAGGGTATCTGTTCTTGATTGTCACTGAGTTTAAGGTACGATAATCAACACATAGTCTGGACGTACCATCCTTCTTTTTCACAAGAAGCATCGGGGCTCCCCAAGGCGATCCACTTGCACGAATGAATCCCTTGGTCCTGAGTTCTTCAATCATCTTATACAAAATCTCCAACTCTGAAGGCGCCATTCTGTAGACTCGCTCTGATACTGGTGCTGTCCCGGGAATCAAGTCAATGGTGAACTCGATCTCCCGCTCTGGTGGCATCCCTGGAAGTTCCTCTGGAAAGACATCTGGAAACTCTTCAACTATCCGGGGCAACTGCACTGCTGCTACTGCCATCCGCAATACTGGGGGAGATGGCTCTACTGTGCCTCTGGAAAAAGAAAACTCTGGCTCTCCGGGAATACTAAAGACAACTCTGCCAACATGGCAGTCTATCCTAGCATAATGGTTCCTCAACCAATCCATGCCTAGGACTACATCATAGTCTGCCATAGGGAACTCTATGAGCCTAGCGGGGAACTCTCTACCGCTAACTACGATCCGACACGAGGAAAATACTCGATCTACTCCCACAAGACCATTACCAGTAAGTATATTGAGCCTCACTGATAATGACTCGGGCTCCAATCCTATCCGTGTCGCGAATCGTGCAGACATGAATGAATGCGATGCACCAGAATCAAATAATACAGATGCTGGAAAAGTGTTGACGAGAATAGTACCTGCCACTACCTCACCTGGTGCAACTTCCTCTTCCATGGTCATCATCATAGCCTGACCTCTAGCTGCGGGTCCCCTCTGCTGGAAACCCCTCTGTCGGCTCTGTGCTGGAGCCTGGGTGAACTGCTGCTGGTTCTGCTGCTGAAAGGCCTGGGCCTGGGGCGCCAATGGCCTCGGGTACTGCTGTTGCTGCTGCTGTTGGACTGGAACTGGGACTGGTCCTCTCACCGAAGAACTAGAAATGTTAGATGACGTCGAGCCACCCCTATTCGGGCAGGTCCCTATCTTGTGATCTGCTCCTCCACAAGCCAGGCACAACCCCTGTGCCCTACGACACTCTGCCACTACATGGCCCGGCTTCCCGCAATGAGAACATCCCACCGCGGAAGACTGCTTCTGCTTCTGCTGCTGCGGGTACGTCGGGGTCGAATGCTGAACCGACGTCACTGAGGCCGCCCGCCTCGGAGTTCCAATGGTTATACCCCTAACTGCCGGGGCTGGAGCTGAAGATTGGTGCATCTGGTTGTGGGACCGCTTCCTGCCTCCGGTCCTATCCACAATTCTCCGGGAGGTATACTCATGCCTCCTTGCTGCCTTCAACACTGCATCGAACGTCTGGTGCTCGAACTGCTCCACAGCCAATAATATCTCTAAGTGCAGCCCTTGCTGGAACCGCTGAGCCCTATCGAACTCGGTTGCCACCAAGGTGGGGGCGAACCTACTCAGCCTGGAAAACTCGGTCGCATAGCCATCGACCGTCCTGCCTCCTTGCTTCAAGTTGGTGAATCTGGTCTGCAGGTCGTACCGTGCCACCGCATCGAAGTACTTTGTCTGGAACCTCTCTCTGAACGTCGCCCAAGTGACTGGTGTTGCTAATCCCATGGCCTGAGCTGCCCACCAATCACGAGCCAAGTCTAACAACTGTAGGCGTACCACCGCCACCTTCTCATTCTCAGGCGTCCTAGCTGCTTCTAGAACCACCTCGGTATCCTGAAGCCAAGCGTCCGCGGCAATCGCATCTTCACTGCCGTCAAAGAAGGGAGGGTTCAAGCGCTTGAAACTGTTGGCCGCCTGATTTCCTTGGGGACCTCCTCGGTTTAGTGCATCATGAACTTCCTGGTGCAAGGCGTCGCCTCGACGATCTTGGGATGCAAGCAGTTCTCTTATAAGCCCTACCAAAGGCCCCTCATCCTGTCTAGCTGGTTGAACGGGCGGAGCTGCCTGAACTGGAGGTTCCGGGCCTCCGGAAGGCATAACTCGAGAGGCTACTCCAGAGTGCTGAGCTTGATCTTCCTGGCGCTGGAGTGCTTGTCGAGCTTCCTCTGGCTGGTTGGCAGGTCCGGGAGTAATGCCGCTGAAGAAGACGACATAGGGAACAATAAGGAAAGGACCAGGACAGATCAATGATACAAGCATGTGATCAAGTCAAGAATATCAGGGATTTGAAGATACGAGCAGAGATCAAGGGCGAATATTGATTGAGACATCTATTGGGTAAACCCTCACATTTCTTGATTGACAAGACCTGCATGGGCCACCACTTAAACCGTGTCACGCCCCAGAACCAGAATACTGGAGAGCGGGGGCCGACACAGCCAGCTACGTATATTGAAATAGAATACATCTCAACTATACGGTCACGGCTGTCTAGATATGAGGGTTTACTACGAGCCAGCAGTCTCTTAAGGTCAAGCCTATTGTCTCAATCTCAAGCAATTAACAGAGTTACAAGATATTAGAGCATCAAATATATATATATAAGGCGTCCCAAATATTACATATTGGATGATCATGAAGCTAGTCGTACAAAATGATAGGACTAGCAAGAGTTCAGTCATACATGATCAACCCTAGGATTTGTTAATCATGTTTACAGCCCGTAGGCAGACAGTAAGTAAATGTGCATCGAGCTAACAGGTGCTCGTCGGCTAAACGCCTCAAAAGAATAAATTTACATATAAGTGGGTGAAACAAAAAGAAAAACCCACTCGTAGCCCGGGTTCCGTCTAGTGTTCACCATTGGGCTGGAAGCTTGGTAGATCCTCGGGAGCTGCTCCGAAATCTGGCCACACAAAACCAGCTGGGTCAAACCCCAGAAAGAGCAAGTGCCACAAAGGAGGCCACAAATAAGAACAAAAGCCAGCATATCAGAACATAAAGAATAAAAGAAAAGTACAAGTAGTAAAAGTACACAGAGCGATAAAAGACTAGGGACGTGGAACCATTCCGGGAGCCAGGTCACAATCCTTAAACCAAACAAGGACCGGGATTGTACCCCTTCGCCTGAATAGCTCACTGTCTCTACCCATTTATCGTTAGATATAAGTAAAACAATCATGATCAAGGGTTCCAGGTACAGGGGCTAGACAAGACTTATACAGGGCTGGACACCATTCATTCACAATCGGCCAAGCAAGTACTACGGCTTACTACTTTAACTAACTAGGGTTATCACAAGCCTAATTACTAACAAGATACAAGTGAGAATTCCAGTCCCAAGCCCTGCAGACCATCCAGTTATCCTTCCGCGGGTTGAGAGTTATAGTTGGGTACATCGCCCGGGAGACAAATGTACCCTTAGGTGACTTAGAGGGTGCAACACATGACAGTGTGCTGGAAATGTGCTCTACTCATCGGCAAGCTACAAGTCCATTAAAGCGCCCAGATAACGAGATTGCCTGTGACTGGGAATTCTCCATGTTCTAGTTTGATCTAATCATTAGCCTAATGCAATTTAGCGCGAGTCCCTGGCCGTGGTACCCAGGAAGTCACGTCCTAGACATGATGCAAGACAAGACAAGTGGATTGTACAAGCAAGCAAGCAGAAACACCCACGGTGTCAAGACAAGTCAAGCTAAGTTATCATGTCATGTCAAGTCAGGAGTACGCCACGACGGGCCACTATCATGTCATGTCATATTGGTCATGTCAGGAGTGCACCACTACGGGTCACTGTCGTGTTATGCAAGTTCCTTACCATACCAGGCCATGTACCATAGACATTCCAAGTATATAAGTAAAAATCAAGTTCATGACAAAAGGCATAAGGATATAAAATGGGCGTAAAATACCTAATAAAATATCAATATACAATGCTATAGAAGAGCCAAGCTCAAGGAATTAAAATCAAATCTCCAAGAGCCAATAGATTGCACAAGGGGTCAGGGGGTTGGATTATGCAGGGTGTCAGTTGTACAAGGTGCCAAGTGCGCAGACATAAATTGCGCAGGAAATGGATTGCGCAGGAATGGATTGTGCAGGAATGGATTGTGCAGGAATGGATTGTGCAGGAAATGGATTGTGCAGGAATGGTTTGTGCAGGAATGGTTTGTGCAGGAATGGATTGTGCAGGAATGGTTTGTGCAGGAAATGGATTGCGCAGGAATGGATTGTGGAGGAATGGTTTGTGCAGGAAATGGATTGCGCAGGAATGGTTTGTGCAGGAAATGGATTGCGCAGGAATGGTTTGTGCAGGAATGCTGCGCAATCCAGTGCTGCGCTAAAGAGCGCAGACTGTAGATCTTCTTCTCCAGGCCGAGAAGAACACCAAGAACACTAAAAATTCAATCTTTCATATCTTTTTCAAATCAAAGCCAAATCTAGATTTTCAAAGTTCTAACTTGAGTAAAATTGAATTCTCTTCCACATGGAAGCATCAAAACAAGCTAAAATCAAAGTTTAATAGATCAAAACCAAGGAATTCCGAAAATAACTAAAACTTAGATCTAGAACAATGGAGACTCCAAATCACAAAATTCCAAGTTCTAATGTTGTTCTCCATGTCCTAATCTAGCTAATGAACAAATAAAAGGTGGTGCTTATTTGATGGCAAGGTGCACTTGCCTAATGGGTTGGGGAGTTGTGTGGAAGAAGGAAGAAGAAGAAGTTGTAAGAAATAAATGAGAGAATAAAGAGGAGAGAGAAAGTAGGTGGAGTTATAATGAGGGTGGTTGTGTTGTCATGAGGGTAGAGTGTAGGTTAAGGTGTTCCACTCATGATGAACCAAACCAAACCAAACCAATTAAAACCAAGCCGAACCAAAACCCGAAATACGAGAAAACCCAAAATTCTGCAAGTCGAGAAAATTAAAAATATAAGCCAAAATCCAACTACGAGTATAAATACGAAATACGGGAAATGAGGGTGACATGTCGACAAGAGCGGCAATCCGCATGTTTGCCTTTGGATAGCGTCGAGTACTAGCACAGTGTCGGTCGAATCATGAGACAGTCTAGCACGACATGTATCAAGTTAGCAAGATACGTGCTTCGGCACAAACCAAGGCTTCCGCGTATCAAGTATTGGCATCCGCGTATTGGCTTTCGCGTATCAAGTATTGGCATTCGCGTATTGGCTTTCGCGTATTAGTATTGGCATTCGCATAGTGGCTTTCACGTATCGGTATTGTTGGCCTGAGTTGCATAAGTTAAGTCGAGTCCATCGTTTTAAGTCGAAAAGGATCGTAATGTATAAGTTGGCTAAGTCAGGGAGTCGTTAGACACGACCTCATCTTGAAGCACGGACAAGTCTAAGCAAAGTCTAAGGGCACGCCCTGCACGAGTCAACCCCTTGATGCCTTGGCACGGCCGAGTTCGCATAAGTTGCTCCTCGGCGATCACTGTCTCTAATATGTTAAGTTACGAATAGAATACGGCACGACCCCGCCGTCCCGAGTTCAAGTTTGGTCAAGTACATGCACGATGAGGCACTGCCTCGATCAAAATGCACGTTGGCATGGCACGACCCCGTCGTTGCACGACCCTGTCGTTGCGTCGTTAAGTATAGGCCGAGACGTCTGGTTCTAAAATGGATCCTAAGGCAAGATTAGAAAGACAATCGTAAAGGGGCTTGTAAGCTGCACAAAGTAAATGAACGTGTCAGTTTTGTATGGGTGGGCGAGGAGCTCACTCTACCTGTACAGTTGAGTACTGACACCCACACAGTGTTCATGTGCAAGCACAGATAGAAGCTCGTGGTGCGGAGCTCGTTTGGATGCGTCGAGGCACGGAGTTCCTTGGCGATTCGAAGCGTGCGGCCGCGTTGATTGAAGACTTATACGGGACATAATGTATGGACATCCCCTTCCGAAGCTTCCGCTGGTTCAAGCATTGTAATCGAGAGATGAGAGAGAGCAGAGTGACATGTAAATGAGAGAAAAGTGAGCACGAGAGACTTGTAATTTGGCCTTGCGCCCACAAATGTAATTTGTATTCAATATCAATAAAGAGCTTCTTTTGAATAACTTGTGTCTTGTCTTTAAATTCTGCTGCATGTTTAATGTTTCTGCTTGGGACTTCTGTGCGACGACCCCGTCGTCGCCGATGTAATCGGCCGTTATGGAACTGTCTTGCATGAGCACAATCTAGACTCGTGCGGCATCACGCCTTAGCGAGGACGATCGCTCCTACGGGAGCGGGGCGTGACATAATGGTATCAGAGCACGACTTTACGTCCTTGGACTTTACGTCAAATTTCTCAGTTTTGAAAGCTCGTCGTTGGAAAATAAGTGTGCGCTCTCTCTCGATTGTCCCTCGACATGTCCATACAATAAGTCTAAATATTTTTAAAAGCTCGTGCAAGCGTTCCATCGGAACGCATCGGTAGGCCATCGTCGAACACGTTGGTAGGCCTTTGTGCCGAACGGTATCAAACTTGTCTCGAATGAAAACACGTGCTAAAGTTAGAAAAGTTGCGTGCGTGCCCGAATAGTCCTATGTCGACGTTAGCGAATGAGCGAGCAAACTCGGAATATAGTCCGCACGGGATGGCTATGCACACGACCTTTTGGCTAAGTTGTGTCTCGTGTCGCGTACCTCAACTTTTGGTGCAAACGAGTTACGAGCGATATCAAGTACCGCTCGGTCGGGAACGAAGCTACACTTAGAGTGTCTATCAATAGGAACGCTATCGAGTTAACGCTTAGGCGTACACGAAAGATTGATGTGGATTTTGAGGAATAGTGCGGACGACTTAGTACGTCGAGACGGCGCGAGCGACTACGCTAGAGATTCGTCGAACGAATCGGAAGGATGTCTTAGCGAATGATACGAACGTGATTGAGGACTAGATCGGATGGCTCGAATCCGAGTGGTGTATGGATTTTCTTGAAAATCATTAGAGCGAAGATTGAGGATTAGAAGTAACGGCGAGTATGTCGGCGAGCTAATACAATCGTGCTAAGCCTTAGAACGCGTCACGCTTAGTAGGTCGTGACTTTGAATGTCCCGAACGAGATGTCGTTCAGAAAACTTGTGAATGGGCAACGCGTGTTAGAAAATAATTCGGAACGATGAATGAAAATGAATGGTCTTGATCGAGAAAACTTAGAGGATCGCGCGTACGATTTCGGATTGATTCAAATAAAATATGACTTGAGTTTTGAACAACGATCTTGAAACGAACTTGAGGAATCGCGATCGAACTTGATCTTGAATATCGAGAAAATTGTGGAATATCCAGTTCGGACAATAGCATCAGTCGCACGACTCGAAATTGGTTGCAAAGGAAGATCGTCAGGTTACGCATATCGTCGATGGTATTGAGGCGTATCAAAGATCGATATGCGATAACTCGGGGGTACTCTGACTCGACAAATGACGATCGTGCAAATGTCATTGTTCTGACGGTTGCTATACTCGGAATATTGAAACGTGTCGAGAAAATGATAGACATGACTCGAGGATTTTCTAGTTGAACGAATGACGATCGGACTATCGAATAGAGATCTTGGCTTGGATGAAATAAAATGTTTGGATTTGCTTCGTTGACAACCACAATGTTGATGTTCTTGTCTTATGCGAGCGCAACTCTAGCCTCGCACATGCGTTGCGCCGATTAGGACGATCACTCTGCGTGAGCGCTGGTATAGTGATTCATACAACGGGGGTGAATGAACTAGCATGGCGTGGCAATTTGTGTGCTTCGACTTGTGGTTTGACGCGAAGGTGGACTCGAGAATGACTTAGCGTGCATGACGGTCGAATTTGAGGATTGCGTAGGTCCAATCCGTGTATCAAAAATGAATTAGTCTAGACTCAAGCAAGAATTATGCCCCGATGAGAATGATTATTCCGCGGGAGCGTCGCATGGTGATTCATGAACCACCGTGGATAATCGGACTCGCGTGAGATTGGGACGCAGCGTATTGTCAAAGCTAGACGACCTCGTGATCGAATACATGAATTGGTTAGAATTGGTGATTTAAATAGATTCGAATACGCGCAACGAATGCATTGATGCGAATAGTTGATCGTGCTCGATGTTTAGAAATCTGAGTGACGCGAGCTTGGGTAGAAAAATCTCGTACTACCGACTTTGGTTTGATCCTAGGATTGGGGTCAGTGTTGGCATTATTGTTGGGAAACTATGATTCCAATCTTGACATTGACTTAGCCTTGAGAAATGGCCTAGCGGGTAGGCGAGATGCCCTGTTTCAAGTGTTAGCAATCGAAAGATTGATCTTAAGGATTGGCAGGGATGGATAGCGTGAATCAAGAATAGGAAACCCTGCTCATGAGACTCGGCTGACATGCATATATTTTAGGGACGCCTGGGTATGTACACGATGCGACTCGAGTGAGAATGACAAATTCTCTATCATGCGGCTTGGCTGAATACATGTATTTTGAGGACGCCTGGAATGCGTGTACGATCCAGCCAAGTGATACGTTGAATGCAAGTACGACTTGAGCAATGGGAAGTGTCGAGATCTTGAAATCATGTTAACGGAAAGATTGATAGTCATGCGAGCGTGGCTCGAAATTGAAGTAACGCGTAGGCACGATTAAGTCTTGGCCATAGAAATGGTAGGATGGCTTGCCTCCAGGAAAGTCTCGAGGACGAGACTTGTTCTGAGTGGTGTATATTGTAGTGCCCCATCCCGCAAAGTCAATCGGAGGAATCGAAACGCCGACGGCGTTCGGACTTAGCCTTGCAACGGCTGCTCGAAGGCTCGCTCGGTCGAGGCGACTCCTCGCACAGGTGGGGTAGTTTCGGTGAACTTGTCTCATCTTAGCCTTCACCTAATAACTCGCATGTTTTCAACTTGCACAAGTAGGCTAATATAAAAGCTACGAACGTACATAGCTAAGGGAATAATCTCGACCCGTCGGAATGTCTTAGAACATGGAAAATGGTCCCACGGTCTTCATAGAAGTCGGCTCAGCGTGCTATCAAACGACACTCGATCCTTCGATCTCGTGCTTTGGGAGAAGGAAGCTTGCCTAAGTTGCTAAGTTGTCCCGACACTCGAATAAGCCGAAGTTATAGGCGTCGCCCGCTTGAATGCTTGAAACGCATGCACGGTCCCGTCGTCCAAGGCTTGGCGTAGCCATCGCACGTCCCGCAAGTTAAGTCGTCATGCACGGCTGTTGGCTTAATTCTAGGCACGAACTTGGTTGTTCAAGTCGACCCCGTGCATGGCACGTTCCCTCGATGCATAGCTCGACATAGCCCTTGCTCGTCGAGTCGTTGCCCGAATAAGTTAGACAAGAGTTGTGTTGGGCTATCGAAGCCATTTCTAGCACTGTTCCGCTCTAGCTGCGGCTGTCAAGTCGCGTAGTCCCTCGAGAACAAGGCTCGTCGTATAAAATATATGACTTGAGCGATAGCGTCGCCTAGAGAACCAGGTCTGTCTAAGGTACGAGCTACGGTCGGTTTAGTAAAAAACATGCCATGGACAAAGAAAGCCCACGCGACTGGTTGTCGCCGAGATCGGTCCCGCTACTTGGGAGTCTCGCTATATCTTGATAAGTCCCGCACATGAGATCGGTCCCGCTACTTGGGAGTCTCGCTATGTCTTGATAAGTCCCGCACACGAGATCGGTCCCGCTACTTGGGAGTCTCGTTATGTCTTGAAAGAAAACACACGAGATCGGTCCCGCGGCTTGGGAGTCTCGATAGAAAGTAGGAAACATTGGTCATGAATAAGAAAGGACTTGGTAGATCGAGTTGCATGGTCATTGGACAACTTGTCGACAAGGTGTAGTCTTCTCGAATGATCACCGGGGCGCCGGGATCATTCGGCCCGGGGGAAGCGAGACGGCTTAAAGAAGGATGCCGGATAACCGCATGGGGATATCGGCACTTCCGGGGCTACCTACCCATGGAAGGGCGGTCCGATATTTTCGCCTAGCCGAGTCCAAGATAGCTTGACATTGCTAGTGACCACTCATGTAGATGTGTCGGCAAGAGCGACAATTCGCATGTTTGCCTTTGGATAGCGTCGAGTACTAGCACAGCGTCGGTCGAATCATGAGACAGTCTAGCACGACATGTATCAAGTTAGCAAGATACGTGCTTCGGCACAAACCAAGCCTTCCGCGTATCAAGTATTGGCATCCGCGTATTGGCTTTCGCGTATCAAGTATTGGCATTCGCGTATTGGCTTTCGCGTATTAGTATTGGCATTCGCGTAGTGGCTTTCGCGTATCGGCATTGTTGGCCTGAGTTGCATAAGTTAAGTCGAGTCCATCGCTTTAAGTTGAAAAGGACCGTAATGTATAAGTTGGCTAAGTCAGGGAGTCGTTAGGCACGACCTCATCTTGAAGCACGGACAAGTCTAAGCAAAGTCTAAAGGCACGCCCTGCACGAGTCAACCCCTTGATGCCTTGGCACGGCCGAGTTCACATAAGTTGCTCCTCGGCGATCACTGTCTCGAATATGTTAAGTTACGAATAGAATACGGCACGACCCCGCCGTCCCGAGTTCAAGTTTGGTCAAGTACATGCACGATGAGGCACTGCCTAGATCGAAATGCACGTTGGCATGGCACGACCCCGTCGTTGTACGACCTTGTCGTTGCGTCGTTAAGTATAGGCCGTGACGTCTTGTTCTAAAATGGATCCTAAGGCAAGATTAGAAAGACAATCATAAAGGGGCTTGTAAGCTGCACAAAGTAAATGAACGTGTCGGTTTTGTATGGGTGGGCGATGAGCTCACTCTACCAGTACAGTTGAGTACTGACACCCACACAGTGTTCATGTGCAGGCATAGGTAGAAGCTCGTGGTGCGGAGCTCGCTTGGATACGTCGAGGCACGGAGTTCCTTGGCAATTCGAAGCGTACGGCCGCATGGATTGAAGACTTATACAGGACATAATGTATGGACATCGCCTTCTGAAGCTTCCGCTGGCTCAAGCATTGTAATCGAGAGATGAGAGAGAGCAGAGTGACTTGTAAATGAGAGAAAAGTGAGCACGAGAGACTTGTAATTTGGCCTTGCACCCACAAATGTAATCTTGTATTCAATATCAATAAAGAGCTTATTTTGAATAACTTGTGTCTTGTCTTTAAATTCTGCTGCATGTTCAATGTTTCTGCTTGGGACTTCTGTGCGACGACCCCGTCGTCGTCGATGTAATCGGCCGTTATGGAACTGCCTTGCATGAGCGCAATCTAGGCTCGTACGGCATCACGCCTTAGTGAGGACGATCGCTCCTACGGGAGCGGGGCATGACATTGTTTTCCATAAAGAAATTCTCTTTATTTGTTGTATATCTGGGAAAATTACAACTGTAGGAATCCGATCTAGAAGACGATCGCTTTATCCCTTGGACTATGCGAAGAAGAAAAGCTCTCAAAATTTTGACAGTAGATATCAATGTATCTGTATAATGAAATAAAAAAAGAACTCTATTTATAGAGTCAAAACAGTAACTGAAAAGATAACTACCTCACCACTAGTGCATTTGAAAAGTCACGCAGACTCTAAATACACGCAGGGTTAGTGAGTAGTTACTGGACGTGGCCCGTAACTGTTGGACACATGGCATTAGTGCATGAGTCGTGTGCAAGTTACTGGGCACGCGAGAGAGAGATCGGTGGCATGGCTGCCACGTACTCCAGTTGAAATAAAATCCACGCTGTCTTGCTGAAGGCAAAAAATCCACGCAGTTTCGTTGACGCAGACTCGTTGAAGGCGAAATCCATGCAAGCTTTGAAGAAGAATACTTCAGAATTCACGCAGGCTTTGAGAAGAATAACTCAAAAATCCACGCAAACTTGAGGAAGGAGAAGGTTCAGAATCCACGCAAACCGCCAGCTGTCTTGATTTGGCACGCTTCGTCTGACACAGAATCTCTGACATTGATTATATTGTCAGCCACATTAAATGAAGATAAGACCCAAAGTCACGCCAACTTGGTGAAGAGTGAGTCTTGCTAAGGAAGATTTCGAAAATCACGCAAAAGACGGCGATGATCTCTTGAATTCTGTGCATACATGGCATACGAGGAGACGTTTCTCGACTGTTGTGTTGTCAGTCATTATGATTCTGACGTATGGCTGAGCTGTCTCTGCGTGACTTCTAAAGGAGATGGCCAGGCAGAACTTAGCGTATCTTTTGTGCTGCTTCTTGGATCACTCTGTGTGACTTGTTCTGATCAACTCAGCGTGACTTTCATTTTTGAGGCCTACAAAACCCCCTTCAAAGTTTTCGAAAAATGATAAAATATTTTCGAAATACTTTGAAATAGAGATGATGAAATGAGTTAAAGTCACGCTGAGATGGCTCCAAAATTTTTCGGAAGTCGAAAAGACTTCGAAGTTCTTTGAAAACATCCAAATGAACTTATTAAATGTCATAATGACTCTTCGTTCTTCGAGACTGATTGCGTCCAATTTATGGTGGAATATGAACTGTCGACGAGATCTGTTATATAAACAGGGAGTGATTCTCAGTTTTGACTTCATCTCTCGAAAATATGACCCCAAAGGAAGCAGCTGAAGAGGAAGCACGCAAGTTGGGCTTTTGTTCCCATGGTGACCCCACTTTTAGGGGTAAAGAACCCGAACCTGTCGTCATTGAGCTCAAGGACGACGCCACGCAGTTAGCCAAGAACCTCTTGAGCTACTTTGGATTGGATGGCTCGTCTTCTTCTGATGGGCGGAGCCTTATGGAGAAGCGTGAAATGCTCGAGACTCTATTGCATCGCCTGGGAGTTAAGAGCGTAGAGGAGTTAGACATCAAACTTAGCCACTCTGGAAAATAGGGCGTAACTTTCTACGCTTTTGTTGCACTTTTTTTTTGTCTTTTTGTAAGGCCATCAGTGCCTGTTTAAAGAATGAAGTACAACTTTTGTGTTTGATCTGCGTGCCTTTTAATGAAGAAGATTAATTAGCACTCTTTGACTGTTTCCAATATTGCACGGTCTTCCGAAGTACACGTGACACTCATTCCACAATTTACGAGCGCTATTTATGCGGATCTTTTTCAAGAATAGACCTGCACTTGACCCTTTAAATAGATGGATGAACTCCACGCAAACTCATCTTCCCATTCTTCTTCCTCTCTTCTGAGAATGAATTTTCTATGAGAAGAAAATAGGAAAGCCATGTTGTCTGATGTCAAATCTCTGTGCACGCTACCAGACATGGATCTGTCTATCCTTAGCAGCAAACTCAGCGGTAAGTTCAATATACACGCATCGAATTTTTTTGTTTGCTAAGGACAAATTCATCTTCCTGAAATGAACAGAATGCATCTGTCTTTGCTTGGCCAGTTTCTGTTGACTGATTTTTCTTTACTGTTTCTTGCAGAATTTTGGCTGAAAACCTTCTTCAGAACTGGCATTGGTGATATGGATGCTGTGGACAATGTTCTTCTGACATCTACATCAGGAAGCTCATACGCTTTTGACGCGTAAATCAGACAACTCAGAACTCTTCGTAAGATAGAAGGGTCTTCCTTAGATGGTAGGAAGAGCCTTTATATACGAGAGTTGGATAGTGGAGTTAACTCTACTACCAAGAGATTGGGTAGTAGAGTTCCTTTCAAGGCAGAACCAGGAATTGTATCCCAAGGTTTGGATACATTCCTGTCTTTCTTGAGAGGTTACCCCCATCCACCAGTTGTATTAGCAGCAACACGTTTTCGTGTTGCCCTACTCTGTGGTTCTCCTCTCGTCTGAGAGATAAGACCAGAGTTTGATTCCTGCTGGACACCCAGGAATTGCTACAAACAACGAGATTGCCAGAGAAGATCCAAGAAGAAATAGATCTCAGTTGTACATAGAATGAAAATCCAAGATTTGTAATAGATTTCCATTATGATTTGTAAGAAAGTCTAAGAAAATGTAATAGACTTTTTTGTGGTGAAATGGGAATGGAAATGACAATTCTTCTATGCTCAATGATTTGTATTTGTGGATGAATTGTGGACATGATAGATAATAAAATCATCTTTTCTGTTTTAGAGTATATGATATTATCAGAGGTATTATGGACATGATAATATATAGGAACTCGAAAGAAAATAGATTGATTTCTATACAGAGGTCAAAACATGACAAATGAGTAAGCAGATTCGGAATTGATTCAGAGGTTATGAAAACGTGATCAATAACGAATCCCCACTTAATGAACTGATAGAAGATTATAAACGGACGAACCGTTAGGAAATGAAGAACAGATGAACTGTCGAGTGAATGTAATAAATGAACGGACGAACCGTCAAGTATTAATGAACATGTGAAACGTCGGATGAATGTGAGAAATGAATGGATGAACTAAATATCGGGAAAGAATACGTCCCTTCGATCCTTGTAACCATATGCCTATAAATAGAGCATATATTTGAGTAGAAGAATCGCATTTTATCCACAATGTCTTCTGAAGAGAACATAAAGAAGGCTGAAGTCGCCCCCGAAGCTACTGAAGGTGTTAAAGAACATCCACCTCCGCAGAAGAAGGAAATGGGCGAAAGCTCGTCTACTCCCAAGCCGCCGAAAGATATCCTGGACTTCCTGGTCGAACCAGGAGAAACCGAAGAAGAAGAAGCAATGAGGCTGGCTGCCTGTCAATTCTTGGTGCGGTCAGGAAAAGATGTACTCAATTCTTTTGCTGATTATGTATGTGGTCCTCGTCCCAAATATAAAAGGGATTACAGTGATCTTCCATGATGATGTACTCTTTTTTCTTGAGGAATTTGTCTCAAATAAACTCCGTTTAAGGAAACTTTGTTTACGATATATCCTTCCCACTTTATATTTGCCTTTATTCATTGATCTTTTGACTCAGAAATCAGAAAGACTAAATATCATTTTCATAAATATGATATTGAGATAGAAAATTCAGAGGTAATGTGGACATGATTTTCTGGATATCAAATTTGTTGAGAAAACTATACAAAGTAGAATACCTATCTCCACTGGGGATAATAGATATCAGAATGATTCTTCGGAAAGAACAATGAAACAGCTGGAGAGTGATGGAAGGACAATCTTGATAGAAATATCAGACGTAGTACTTCTTCAAGAATTTGCCGTTGATGGGTATCATAGTGGCTTTACCATCTAGAGTAGTGAGTTGATAAGCCCCATTAGAAAAGATCTTATTGATAATGAATGGACCTTCCCATTTTGCATCAAACTTGCCCTTATTCATGTGTGTCATAGTCATCGGGCGTCTGACAGTAAGCACAAGTTCTCCTTTCTGAAATGTTCGAATTCTGACTTTCTTGTTAAAAGCCCTTGAAATTCTAGCTTGATAGAATTCAATATTCTGTTGAGCAGATAACCGTTTTTCATCCAGAGCCTCCAATTCTTGAAGTCGAAGACGATCATTATTTTCGGCAGTGAGTTCATTAGCGATTGCTATCCTTAAAGAAGGAATTTGAATCTCTAATGGGAGAACAGCCTCAGATTCGTACACCAGAGAGAAAGGTGTACACTTAGTAGCATTACGGACTGTAGTGCGATAGGCCCACAAGCATTCCCCGAGCTTGTCACTCCAATTATGTTTGTTAGTGGAGACAAACTTCTTTAGGAGTTTGATGATAGTCTTGTTGAAAGCTTCTGCCAATCCGTTAGCTGCTGGATTATATGCGGTAGAAGCAACATTATTGATCCGGTGATCGTCACAGAATCGAGTAAATTTCTGGCTGACGAACTGTGGTCCGTTATCATGAACAATGCGTCGAGGAACACCAAATCTGTAGATGACGTGGTGCTTAATAAAGCTGATGACATTAGACGTCTTAACTTCAGATAAAGGAATAGCTTCGGCCCATTTGGAGAAGTAATCGGTTATTGCGAGAATGAACCGATGACCTTTAGATGATGGAGGATTGATCGGGCCGACAATGTCCATGCCCCAAGCTTCGAAGGGCCATGATGCTGCCGTCGGATGTAGAAATTCCGAAGGTTGATGTATAAAATTCGTATGGATTTGGCAAGCTTTGCATTTTCTTGCATATTCAATGGTATCTGATACCATAGTTGGCCAATAATATCCCATCCGTCGAATACGGTCTTGAAGTTTTGGCCCAGGTTGATGCGCTCCACAAATTCCATCATGTGCTTCACGAATAACTTGTTGGGCTTCATCACCGGCAATGCACCGAAGGAGTAAACCATCATAAGCTCGACGATATAAGGTCTTTGTTGTATGATTGTAATAGAATCTGAGTGATCGTCGTCTGATAGATGCTGCCTCACTCGGATCATCCGGAAGAATATCATACAATACAAGATCTAAGAAAGGAAGTCTCCAATCTTTATCCGTATTCTGATTCTCAGTCGAGTTACTGAAGATGAATTCCATGCTGGAATCGGATGAAGATGATATCGATTTACGACTAAATCCAAATCCTCTTGTTGTGTTGACGTCATGAGATGTTGATTCTTCAATGTCAACTGGAAGTCCTAGAGTCAGGTTATTTTCAAGATGAAATAATTCTCGATTACGAACAACGATCATTTGTTGCCGTTTGATTGGGATAGCCAGTACCGCTGCAAGATTAGCAAGGGTATCAGCTTCTGTGTTACATGCTCGCCTAACATGTTCAATGAAGAATTCCTTAAATGATGAGGCCATAGATATGGCCACTCTATGATAAGGAACCAGATCTTGATGGCGAACTTCATAAGTACCCCTGATCTGATTGACAATAAGTTTAGAGTCTTCATACACCTCCAAATGTTGAATATTCAGATGTTTAGCGAGTTGAAGACCAATAAGCAATGCGTTGTACTCAGCTACATTGTTTGAACACGGCTGATCGAGAGAATAAGCTCTTTGGATGGCAAGACCTTCTGGCGATACAAAAACAATTCCAACTCCAGCAACAATATCGCCATTAGGACCAATTCTTGACGCTCCATCAAAGAATAGACGCCAAGTAGGATCTTCTTCAGGAATTTGATTTGATTCTAGGACTTCATCTGGGATTTCATCATAGAGTTTTGAATTTTCTGGAATTGAGTGAGCAGCCAGAAAATCAGCTAGAGCTTGTCCCTTGACTGATTTCTGAAGAATATAGTGCATATCATACTGAGCAAGTAGGATTCCCCAGTTAGCCAATCGAGAATTCAAAACACTGGGTTTCTTCATCATGATCCGTATAGGATTGATCCTGGAGATGACATGAATAGTCTGGCCAATGATATAATGACGTGTCTTTTGGACAGCAAACATCAAGGCTAGACATTCTTTTTCAACTGGTGAATATCGAGGTTCAGCTCCGGTCATAGTGCGGCTGAGATAATAAATGGCCTGTTCATGGCCATTTTGATTCTTTTGAGCGAGTAATGCACCCAATGAATGACTCATTGCTCGAGTATAGAGGAGGAACGGTATTCCTGAGACGGGAGGTACCAATACTGGAGGGCTCATCAGATATTGTTTTATATCATCGAATGCTTTCTGACATTCATCATTCCAGACAAAAGAGACACCTTTCTTCATAAGTTTGTTGAATGGTCTGCAGTGTCCTGATAAATTAGAGATAAATCTCCTGATATAAGCAATTCTTCCTTGAAATCCTCGTAGCTCTTTTAAGGTGCGTGGAGGACGCATCTCTTGGATGGCTTTGATCTTCTCGGGATCCACGTGTATACCTTTAGAGGTAATGACGAAGCCGAGAAATTTACCACTAGAGACGCCTAAGAAGGACTTAGTAGGGTTCATCTTTAATTGATGCTTACGCATTAGATCAAATATAGTCTTCAAATCTTGGATATGATCCTCCTTTTGTCGACTTTTGACTGCAATATCATCAACATAGCATTCGACTATTTTCCGCAAATATTCACGGAATATAGTACTCATAGCTCGTTGATAAGTTGCTCCTGCATTCTTGAGACCGAATGGCATAACTGTATAGCAGTATGTACCAATCGGCGTTCTGAAAGAAGTGTGCTTCTCGTCTTCTGGGAACATTTTGATCTGATTATACCCAGAATACCCGTCCATGAATGACATTCGTTCAAATCCACAGGTATTATCAACCATGACATCAGTGATTGGTAGAGGGAATTCGTCTTTAGGACATGCCGCATTGAGATCGCGAAAGTCTATGCATACTCTGATCTTGCCAGTCTTTTTAAGAACATGAACAATATTAGCCACCCAATCGGGATGTTGTTCCTCTCTAATAAACCCAGATGTAATGAGTTTATTGACTTCAGCTTCAATTGCATCCATGATGTCCGGACGAAATCGTCGCTGTTATTGTTTGACCGGTTTAGCATTCGGTAAGATATTGAGCTTGTGAGTTGCAATTTGAGGATCAAGCCCTGGCATATCTTCATAACTCCAAGCAAAGACATCGATGTAATCACGAATGAGTTTAATCATGTCTTTCTTATCAGTTTCTGAAAGACTTTCACTGATGAATATTGGTTTGGGAGACCCCTCTTCACCAACATCTATTTGAACAAGTTTATCTTCAGTCGGAGGTTCTTTTTGCTCGAAACGGAACTCCCATTGATTATCTAATCTTTGGGCCCACTGTTCTGATTCAGGTGAGATTTCAAACTCTTCTTCGTCTTCATCACTTTCTTCAGAATGGTCAATGGAAACCATGTTAGAAGACAGAAGGTTACAATATAAGTCACCGATACTCGTATCGGAATCCCAAGAAGTGGTACTAGAAGAATCAGATCTCTTATCTTCGTCAGACTCAAGATCTTCATAGATAATGTTGATGAAAGGAGTAGGAGCAGTATAACCTAATCCGTATTTCGTCCTTCCATATTTCAAAGGAGGAATCCGGACATGCATTTTTCTTCATTTTCTATTATTAAGGCCAGTCCTGAAGTCATAGCCCATATTTTTGATGATGTCTCTAGATTGCTGACTATAACGACGTAGTTGTAATCTTCCAGTATCATCATTTTTGTCATCATCTTCAAGATCAGAAGGATTTTGAGGCCCTTTGTAGAAGAATATTGGAATGTCTCCTGGCTTTCTGCTAGGAACTAGAAAGTATGAAGATTGTACAGGTTCTAGAGATACATCTGTATGAACAGTCTGTACAACTCCTATGGTTATTGTGTTCAAGTCATCTAACAGATGTAAATAACTATGAACATAATTACACACATCAACGTACTGCAAAGGTGGAGACTTTTCATTAAATATAAAAGCAGCAATATTTACATTGGGAGAAGGCTGAGCCTTAGAGATTTTAGCCAAGTCAATGACTAAAGGGGGAGAAGAAGAAGAAGCTTTGTTTCGATTAAGATCGATAACAAATGGCTCATAAGAGGTGAGCTCCCTTGAAGTTTGAGTAGGAATAGTAGTCCGCCCTCCAACTGGAATTAGCAGAGTATCTTGTGAAGGTACAGGAACTGTAGTACACCCACTGACAGGAATGATCAGTGTATTCTGAGTAGATGACTGAGGTAACGGAGAGATCCGTCCACTCACTGGAATGATAAAAGAATCTTCTCCAGAGGGTTTAGGAGATTGTTGCTGAGTAGTTCGACATTTAATAGGGATTATTAAAGTCTCACTTTGTGCATCTTCTTTCTCCATTGCTTGTATGATCCTTGTATATTCTTCTTTATACATTCGGGAATCATTGAAATAAGCTTCAACCCCATGGAAGGGATTTATATCAGCAACTTCTTTTTGTACTCTTCCATTGCTATCAATGTACTTAAAACATTGATGAAGAGTAGAGGGCACCACATTATTTTCATGAAGAAAGGGCCTCCCCAGAAGAAGATTATAGGATCCCGCGATCTCAATCACATAGAAAGTGACTTTAGATCTGAAATCACCTATCTGAAGCTTCAGATGAATCTTTCCCAAAGGCTCACTTCGGCTTTGATTGAATCCCAAGATAGTAGTAACCGTCTTGGAGAGTTTGTGAAGAGGGATTTTTAGTTCATCCAACAAACTCTTTGGCATTATGCTTATAGCAGACCCTGAGTCAATGAGAATACGATCTATCTTCATCGTATCAATATAACCAGTGTAGTAGAGAGGTCGATCATGTCGATTATCCTCCAGTAACATGTCGTCTTGTGTAAAGGTGATATTTGGGATAATCTCCAGTACACTGTTGCAATGTAAGCAAGTGGCAGGTTCCGCATCCGGCTTCTTCAATTGTGCAAGACAAGAGTTAGCTTGTAGAAGTGCTTCACTTAACGTCTCTCGAGTCTCTTTGGAAAGACGTAGAAGTTCAAAAAGGGACATTCTAGCAGGAGTATTAGCAAGCTGAGCCAAAATGTCGAAGTTGTAAGGCTTCTGAAGTCCAAGAGGAGAAGACTTCTTGATTGGCTTATCAAACCGAGCCTGTTGTTTGTCTTTCTCCAGAGCCGTAGGCTTGGAAGGAACAGGTTCAGTAGATGGTTCTTCCTCGAGAGGAACATTAGGAGCATCTTTAGCATCTGAAGGGATATCAGTAGGATCTTCAGGATTTTTAGAATAATCCTTTAGGTAAGGTTTCCCCGTTCGAGTAGCACTAACAAGTGCTTCTTCTTTGTCTTTTGGCTCTGTGTCAGAGGTAGACCCAAGAGAAGTCATATGACATGACTTGATCTTTCCAGCCTTCTTGGATTTTTGAGAAAAAATCTTTTGAGGAGAAGGCGATTCAAAATCTGCCACTAGATCAGGATGGATCCACTTGATTTCTCCTGTTTCCAAAGTGATTGGCACTAATCCTTCAGACTGTGGAGGAGGAAGATTCACTATGTCAAGAGTTGCCTTGGGAATAGGAATAATCCCACTTTCAAGGAGTTGAGGAGGGAAATTTCCAAATTGCATAGAGACGACGTTGGAGGTAACGGTCTTCTCTTTTGGAGTAAGAGAGATAGCTCCAAATTTAATCATTTCTTGGATCTTTCCTTTCAATACATAACATGTACGAATTGTATGACCCAGCATTCTGCGATATGGACAATATTTAGGATGATCTGTCTTACCAGCTTCATCAGGTTTCTTGATCTCTGGTAATTGTATTTTATTACCTTTCAGCAGACATTCAAAGATACCAAGGACATCGTCGTCATCAAAAGAATATTCTTCTCTGGGGCGAGGTGTTCTTGATTGTTGAGTTGTAGAGGCAGGAGTTTGAACATTCGATGCATCTTTGCTCTGAAGATTAACTTCTAGAGTTTCTTTTCCTTTGCGAGCATTATTTTTATTGTTAGCCCCTTGTCCTGTTTCTTTAGGAGTCATCTGCACTCCTAAATCTTTGAAGGTTTCAGCACTGATTTCTGCAGCTTTAGCACTGACTATGAAGGAAGGCCAATCTTGAAATTGAGTGGACCCTGTCCACATACTGATGATTGGCAACAAGTTTGATTTGCACGTGTCAATGGTGACAGCATCAGGAGTTCCAAGAGGCATCTTCAGAGCTTCTCTTCGAAACCGTTCAATGTATTCCTCTGTAGATTCATTATTTTTCTGCTTGATTCTAATAAGAGCAGACATAGTCATGTCATTAAGTCCTTCATAGAACCTTTCAAGAAACATCTATTTGAAACCAGCAAATGAGGTAATACTCCCATCTGGGAGACTTCTATACCATTCATAAGCCGTTCCCTTGAGACATCCAATAAATACCCGAGTAAGGAGGGCATCACTTGGTTGTAGTTGATCAGTCATCACTTCAAAGTGATTGATAAACTGATTTGGAGAAGTGGTTCCATCATAGAATGAGATAGTAGGAGGCTTGTATTTAGGAGGATATGATACTTGCTTCCATTCTATCGGATAGGGCTGCTTGATGCCTAACCTTTGTAAACCATCCTTCTGTTTGAATGCCTCGAATTGAGTTTTGAGATTTTTCAATTCTTCAGAGACAACTCCCGAAGATTGTGGAGTTGTGGCTTGTAGAGAATAGTTAGGAGGAGGAACAGCATTGTAAGCACTACCCCCAGCTCCAGAGAGACTAGGATTTGGTTGAGCAGGTCCAGGAGTATTAGATTGTACTGCTGGAGGAACTTGTATTGGACTTATATCAGTATCAACTGGTATGGCATCTGATACAGTCTGTCGATTTTGCAACTGAGCTGTCATGAGTTCATACATTGACTTCATTGTGTCAGTCATAGACTTCATTTGCTGTTCCAAAGAAGCAATTCTTTGATCTTGAGGAGTCAGGGAAGAAGAGGGTTCATCAGTATTCCCATCAACCATGTAAGTCGTGACTGTATGAGGGATTATTGATAAACTAGTAGATGTTGTATGCTCTGAATCATTGCTTCGTGTATCAAAGTCAACTATAGGAGAATTACCCCCAGTAGGAAGAGGTGGGAAGTTAGATTCTCCAAGAAATTCAGAGTCAATTTCAGGGATCAAATTTCTTTGACTAGAAGCCAGGACTCTTGCTCTGGTGTTTTTATATACTCCATCTGGACTATCAACTCTACCCCTGGTGTCCCGAGAAGTCATGTTGACAGAGGCAAACAAAGGCTCATCTTCATCAGGCATAGGTTCATACTGAATCCTATTAAAGACAGACTGTCGTTTATTTTGACATCTGCATTGCATTGTGACTCTTGGCTGGAAGTCACATTAAGCATGATCACCATGGTCTTGAACTGTTGATTCACATCTGCACTGAATTATGACTCTTGGATAGAAGTCACATTCAGCATGTTCCTTTGATATAGAATTACTCCTTCTCTTCTGTTGAAGATATTCCCGTAAATCTGTTTGTGAAGATTGAGGAATATACTTCTTGTTCTTGGGTCTTGATGGCTCTTGATTATACAAAGAGTGATTAATGTGAGCCACATAATTTCTTGCATACTCTGCATCTGGATCTTTTATCTTCATATCCAATTGGTATGGTTTCTTAACACCAGAAGTGCTGAGTTTTGTTCTTAAATCAGTGGAAGGTAACATATTAATTTTGGAAACATGGAGTTTTCCTTCCATTGATCTGGATATTTGCAGAGAAGGAAGAGTTAAACCACTCCCTTGATTAGGAGTTGGTAACAGACCCTCTTTAATGGACAGATTCTGTGCCCAATTTGAAAAAATCAAAGAAGAAGACATTAAGGAATGTTTCTTCTTAGACTCATTCAGATGTTGAGACATAGAATGTCCAGAAGGAAGAGTAGTCAAAAGACCATCTCTTTTTCTTTGACTAACAAAAGTATCAGTCAAAGCTGTTCCTGGAGTGAAAACTACAGGAGCAGAAGAAACAATTAAAGAGTTGTTCCTTTTCGAAGGGACTTTGTGTGGAAAACCACCCCCAGTTCTAGTAGAACTCGGTAAAGAAGAAGAGATAACTAAGGAGTTATTCTTCTCTGATGAAATACACGCTGAAACAGACTTGGTTAAAGAACCAGAGCTGTTAGCGTGACTTTTGATTTTAGAATTACACGCTGGAACAGATTTGGCTAAGGAGCCAATACTGTCAGCGTGACTTTTGAATGTGGGATTGCACACTGGAATAGATTTGGCTAAGGAGCCAGTACTATCAGCGTGACTTTTAGAGTTGAATTTGCACACTGGAACAGATTTGGCTAAAGAGCCAGTACTGTCAGCGTGACTTTTAGAATTGAATTTGCACACTAGAACAGATTCGGCTAAAGAGCCAGTACTGTCAGCGTGACTGTTAGAATTGAATTTGCACGCTGGAACAGATTCGGCTAAAGAGCCAGTACTGTCAACGTGACTTTTAGTTACTGTCATCTTCGAGCGCACAAGAGTGTGCGTGCTTGCAGTGGAGTTCTTGCCAGTGTTAGGAGTAGACACTGTGGCAGAGACTTCACCATTGACTGCCAACTGATTCTTAGGGACATAGACAGAGTGTCCCTTTGACTTGGCAGTGATAATGGAGGCTGGAATGGGCTTGCCACCCTTAGCCCGCTGCATTTCTTCATAGGCGAGTTGATCGAATTTGATCGTCATCACCTTCTTCGTCGAGCCGATAGACAAAGTGTCGCATTGAGTTGTTACCATCTCAGAAGAGGAGATGGTTTTCCCCAGCAGAGTCGCCAATTTGTTTTCCATAAAGAAATTCTCTTTATTTGTTGTGTATCTGGGAAAATTACAACTGTAGGAATCCGATCTAGAAGACGATCGCTTTATCCCTTGGACTATGCGAAGAAGAAAAGCTCTCAAAATTTTGACAGTAGATATCAATGTATCTGTACAATGAAATAAAAAAATAACTCTATTTATAGAGTCAAAACAGTAACTGAAAAGATAACTACCTCACCACTAGTGCATTTGAAAAGTCACGCAGACTCTAAATACACGCAGGGTTAGTGAGTAGTTACTGGACGTGGCCCGTAACTGTTGGACACATGGCATTAGTGCATGAGTCGTGTGCAAGTTACTGGGCACGCGAGATAGAGATCGGTGGCATGGCTGCCACGTACTCCAGTTGAAATGAAATCTACGCTGTCTTGCTGAAGGCAAAAAATCCACGCAGTTTCGTTGACGCAGACTCGTTGAAGGCGAAATCCACGCAAGCTTTGAAGAAGAATACTTCAGAATTCACGCAGGCTTTGAGAAGAATAACTCAAAAATCCACGCAAACTTGAGGAAGGAGAAGGTTCAGAATCCACGCAAACCGCCAGCTGTCTTGATTTGGCACGCTTCGTCTGACACAGAATCTCTGACATTGATTATATTGTCAGCCACATTAAATGAAGATAAGACCCAAAGTCACGCCAACTTGGTGAAGAGTCAGTCTTGCTAAGGAAGATTTCGAAAATCACGCAAAAGACGGCGATGATCTCTTGAATTCTGTGCATACGTGGCATACGAGGAGACGTTTCTCGACTGTTGTGTTGTCAGTCATTATGATTCTGACGTATGGCTGAGCTGTCTCTGCGTGACTTCTAAAGGAGATGGCCAGGCAGAACTTAGCGTATCTTTTGTGCTGCTTCTTGGATCACTCTGTGTGACTTGTTCTGATCAACTCAGCGTGACTTTCATTTTTGAGGCCTACAGACATGCAGGACCAGGCCAGCGCCAGGGACCCGAGCTCGGCGGAGGCGGACACGACAAAGACCACGGTGGCGGCGTTCGGGGCGACGTGGGTATCACGACCCGTACCCTAGAGTAAGGACACGAGACGTGAGTACGTCCAGCCTACGCCGCAGTGTCGGCGGTAGAACGCTGTCCTAGGTCAACATACATCTAACAATATAATACTAAGCAGTTTATACTCCCCGAATGGGGGTGACATAGCAGTAAATGAACTCAATCACAACTAAGGAAGAAGGAAGCACGATATGATATAGAACTCAAGAAAATACAGAAGATAAAATAGTCTAAGATAATATCCCAGCAAATATCCAGAGTACAAATCTCAGCTACTGAATATGAAAGAATATATACAACTCAAAATCTCTGAACAGAAGTAAAGTCTAGCTAAACAGTCTCAAGTCAACATAAAATAAGATAAGGCCTAACTAAGCTAGTCTAGGCAATGGGGGTAATGTCCTCAGCTAGAGCTGGGTTCTCCTGAGAGTCCAGCTCGCAAGTGTCGTCTAGGGCTGCCCCGTAGAAGGTATCCACACAGGCCTCCTCCTCGTCCTCTGTAATATTTTCAACAGGTCCAGTCAGGATAGAAGCGAGCACAATACATCTCAGCAGTTCATAGCAGGTTAGAAAATATAATCATGCAGTAAAGTAAGATATAGATACTGAAGAAATGCAGTATGTAAACAGAGAGAGTGAACTGTAATAGAAATATCTACTATAAGTAAAGAGCTAACAGTGGCTAGTGAGTCAGAGTATAATATAGACATGTAAATGGCATAGGATAATTCTGATGAGATACTAAGGAAAGATTCTGATGAGATACTACTTGGATATTATTCACATGTCTACTTCTACTCCCCTGTACCCCCAATTAATACACAAGGATCCAACCATGTTATGTTATGATTCTATGTAACGGCCCCCGAAGGGTGGTACATAGTAGTCCCATAAATAGGGATTCTGGGAAACCCAATAAATGGGATAATGATTCAAGGAAAACTCTGTGATCATAAGAGTATGTCACAAGTGATCAAAGAACCAAATGATGCATAGTGATACGCCATGTAAGTGAAACGCACAGAACATGTAGTATCCGATGCTCCCTGAAGGGATAACATCTCAAGAAGGGATCCATATAGTACTAATCCGTGTGACCAACGTGACAGTATCAAGTAAAGTAATTTAATGCAGGAAAATAATTCTAATCAGGATATAAAATGATCAGAGAATGTACTCGCCTGGTATCTGAGTGTCCGGATAAAATGTACTGTCCGAGGAGTGGTGTCTGGCTCCTATTTAGAACAGCACAAGTCACAACAAGTCCAAAATGATAAAATAAAGCACTGCAATGCATTCTACATGAATCTAGGTCAATCTAGGCCAAAGTCAACTCTTGGTCAACTCTGGTCAACTCTATAAGTCAACTAGGTCAACTATGGTCAAACTAGGTCTAACAAGTCCAAACTATGTCAAACAAGTCTACACTAGTCTAGCTAGTCTATTCTAGGTCCAACAAAGCTATACAAGCCCAATCTAGGCTCACTAGTCAAACAGACTCACATATATGCTATAGGCTGTATCATGCCTATTAGCCAACCCTAACACATACCCAAGTCAAAATCTATATCTAAACAATACACTCTTGATATATATATATATATATATATATATATATATATATATATATATGTAATCTAATACATACACACACATATATATATATATATATATATATATATATATATATATATATATATATATATATATATATATATATATATATATATATATATATATAATACATATATTTAGTACACACACTAGTTACATATATATATGATACTAGAGAGGGATAGAAAATAGAGAGTGAGTGTGTGAGTACAACATGATTGTGTGTGTGTGATGGGTGAACTGTGACAGGAAAAACAAGGAGTGTGTGAGTAGGGGAACATGGTTTTAGTTCAGGAATTATAGAGAAATTCATAACAGTTTTTACTTTAACAAAACTCAGATTTAACACCAATTTCAGTGAGGAAAAGGAAGGAAATCAATCATTTAAATCCCATACTATCTCAGTTCACAAGTGAACTCAGATTTGAGTTCAAAAACAACAAAGCAATCTCAGGTTTTATAAAAACTCAGGAATCAATTTCGAACTTCACAAAACAGTCCAACTCTCATTCCCATTAACATGCCATGAAAACTCAGAGTTAAACATCTAATTGAATCAACAAGTTCTTAGTGAAAAGAAAAGGAAACAGTTCATTACTCATACTAAACTCAGGTTGCCTATAACAGGCTTTTCAAAACAGTCCATTACTTGCATTCCTGATTTGAGCCAAAACAACACCCATTCAATATCAGTTCATAACCATCTCAACCCAAAATCGACACACAAGTAGATGACTAATAGGAGAACCATGTCAGGGATTTAAACAGGTAATTAATAGCATTTAAATTTATCAAAAAAGATGCTAAAACTCAGAAATGAAAACTGGAAAACTGCAAACATAGTGTGTATCGGGTTTTTGGGAGAAAAATGGAAATTAATCATCAAATTAAACTGAAATGCCAAACTAATTGTTGGTAAAGTAAACCCTACATGTGTTCGTGTCATACCATGTGTTTGTGTCCCAGAAAAAGGACACAAACGTGTCCAATCGAAATAAAAAACCAAACAGTGCACACAGGCACTGTGCAGTATGCACAGGATCGTGCGTGTGTGCACGCGTGTCGTGCACTTGACACGACACGAACTGGGACACGTGGTTGTGTCCATACCTAGGTTAGGTCTAGGTGCACGTATCCAAGCGCCTGTATCGTGTCCACAGTGTCGCGTGTCTGAAAACTAAAGCCGTATCAGTGGCTAAAAAAAACAGTGCACAGAACAGTGCAATTCCCGTGCGTGACCGATATCTCCCAAACCCTTCCACGAAACCCAATGAAACTTTGGAGGCATGATGTCAGTGCATGCCCCCTCAGGTCCACAAAATTTTGTGTCGGATCATCACGTGTCGTGTCCTGCAGAAGCCCCGAGTGGCAGGGGATGCGCCTGGGCCGCGCGCACGTGTGCAAACAATGTGCACGAGTGTCAAAACGACACGACACGAACTCGATACTGACTCAGAGCAATAGAAACGTATAAACGACACTAAAATACAATTTTCCATTCAAAAACTTCTACAAAAACGAATCAAAATGCCCATTGGGGCATTTCGTCGAACATCTATAGCCATCACGGATACGTGTCTGATACAGACACGTACTGGACACGAATTTCTACAAAACCTATTCCTACAGGACCAGGATACTAGGGCTAGGTGTTCATGCAATTAAACCCAAATTTTAATGGGTGGATTAGGATTTTACCTATGGTGTTCTCCAACACAAAAACTCCTTGAATGGGGATTCCCAAAAGCTACCAAACTCCTTCAAATTGATTGAAAACTGAGAATAACAAATTCCAACAGCAAGAAAACATCAATTAGAATCTATTGCAATTTGTTTAGATTAAAAAGGAGTTAAAATAGATTTTCTAGGGATTTTTGAAGTTGGGAAAATACCTCTTTCTAAACTTGCTCTTTTCTAAAGAGGCTAGCCCTAAATGGAGGAGAATACTTATAGGGGGGTTCCCAATTGGTATAGTTGCTGGACAAATAATGTTAGGGTTAGGGTTAGGCACTAGTTAATGGGCTTTGGGCCTCTATGGCTAGTTATTGATTTAAGGTTTAATCACAAGTCATGGCTTATGACTTAAAAATCTAACTTAAGTCAAATAACCATACCATGGGTCAACTCTAGTCTAACTAGGGTTGCATAACCTAACCAAGTCCAAACTCAACTAGGGTTAGCTCCTAGGTTAGTCTACCATGGTCATTGCTAGTCAAAGTCAACCTAGTCAACCCTCATTCAAACAATTCCAAATAATTTCTAAAATTTCCCATAAATTCAAATAAATTCTAATAAATTCAAATAACCCCAAAAATGACAAAAATACCCTCAAACTAGAAATGTGGTAGTGACAGTGGGGCCTCATTGAGGCAAAGACGTGCAGGGCCGTCGCGGGGCGTCCGAGGGCGGCGAGGCCCGAGACGGCGGCGGTCCAGGAGATGACGTCCCTGTGCGGTATTCCGTCGAACACCCGCAGGACATGGTCGGCGGAGCCGCGTCGGGAGTAGGCGGTGAGCAGGACGGTCTGCACGAAGGGGTCGGGCCAAAATTCGAGGAGGAGGGTGTGTGCGTGGAGCGACCTGATGGCCGCGGATGCGGTGGTTATATTGAGCAAGAAAGAGAAGATGTGGGAGTCGAGAGGGACGTGACGACGGAGCATTTGAGAGTAGATGGAGAGTGGGTCGACGGAGATGGCGATGGCGGTGTTGAAGGAGAAGGGGTTGGGGTCGGTCATGGCGGAGAAGAGGGAGGTGGCGAAGGAAGGGTCGGCGTCGACGGCACGGTGGAGGAGGTTGCTTGCGACGAAGGGGTTGCAGAAGAGGCCAACGACGACGGCGTGAGCGAGGATGGAGCGGAGGCGGCGGAGGGAGGGACGGTGCAAGAGGAGATGGAGGCGGGGGTGCCGTTGGAACAACCGGTTGCTCCGCACCCAACATGGGACCTCCTCCTCTCTTTTAAAGAGGGACAATTTAGTCCTTTCATCATCGTTGAACCAAAGCACATGGGTTGGACCAAAAATCCACTGTGCTTTATATTATAGATAAGGAAAAAAAAATATGTATAAGGGAGGTGAGGTGCCACCTCACAATATATATAACGCTCCCACCGGGAATCGATCTACTGACCACTCGGACCACATGCATCTCTCTTAACCACTAAGCTATATATATATATATATATATATATATATATATATATATATATATATATATATATATATATATATATATATATACAAAAATGCTCTAGAACCGTCTGGATGGTTGCATATTATAGAACCATCTTATGTTACATCGGTCGATGGATTTAGATTGGATAGTTGAGACTAAAAGGTGCATATCCCACCATTTTTTAATCTCACCCACTCAATTTTCAATCTAACCCATGTAACATATGATTGTTCCATAATATAAAACCACACAAGTGGTTATATATATATATATATATATATTTTGTTGCTACGCGAGACGTTCACACATGGAGATTTTTTTTGTTAGCTCAAGTGGTTGCGGTGAGAGTCATTTTCATAATTCCTTTCAATTTAATAAAAATAATTAGAATGGAATACTTGTGGATCCTTTAGGGCCGATTTTTCTCACTACAAAAATACATGTACTTAATTTCGATTGAAATTGTCGTTAGTGCATTGCCAAACGTCAATAGCGATTTCCTGACGACAGCTAACGGTCGTCGAAAAATCAAGTGTCGTTCTCTACAAAACATTGTTGTGTGCAGGGGCGGATCTAGAGGTAAGGTGGGGTGGGCTGGAGCCCACCAAAAAAAAAATACATTTTTTTCTATACAATTTTTGTTTTGTTTTTTTTTATATGGATTTATCTACTTTCAGCCCATCCAAATTTTTGCCAGCCCACCCCAACTATAATTTCTGAATCCGCTCCTGGTTGTGTGGTCGCCTTATTCGACTTACCGTCGACGACATAGTGAAGTAACCTTAGAGACTACATGGCATATTGCCAGTGAAGCCATACTACAATGAAAACGGATATTTAAAAACCTTCTTCGACGAACTAGTGATAGAATTTCGCTGCCTCTAGCGACGAATGTTCGACGCATACTATAGCGATATACCAATGACGACCTTTGGTGACAATAGAGTAATGTATCCGCAATGATGTTTATTTTCTGATACTTGGATTTTATTTCTTATACGCAGTTAGTGTTGGATGGGGAGGTCGTCATGTCACCAATAGTGCTTCGCCGGTCGTTGTGCCACTGCCAACCAATAATAAAAATATATTGATCTCTTTATATTCTTATAAAGTTACGATTTATCCAGTTGTTAACCCATCTAACTATTATAAATAGAAGTCTATTAATAATTCTTAGTCACTAGTTAGAGAATTTCTCTCTCCATCAATTTTTTTTTTTTTTTTTTTTTTTTTTGAACAAATTGACTACAACAACTTGGAATTATTAGAGAAATTTGGCATTTTTATAATATATATATTAGACAAGCCTACTGTTATTACATTGTATACTAAAAATTAGGCTTAATTGTACTTTGATACCCTCAACTATTTTCGTTTTCCAACTTACTACCTCAACTTTTATTTTTTTCAAGTTGATACCCTGAATTTTATTTGGACAATAATATCCCGGCATAAAATTCAAAACTACCTCCCAAATCCTTCCCCTCCATCCCCGCTCCCCTCTTCGGCCCCAACCCCTTCCCCCCCCCCCCCCCCCCCCCCCCCCCCCCCCCCGGTCCCCCCCTCCGTTGGCCAGCCGCCTCCGCCCCACCCCGCCTCCGCCCCGCCCGCAGCAACCCCCACCCCCGCCCCCCTTCCGGTGCCCCCCCCCCCCCACCCCCCCCCCCCCCCTTCAGCCCCCAGCAGCAGCAGCACCCCCCCCGCGCTCCGGCCACCCACCCTCCTCCCGCCGCCCTCCTTTCCCGCCTCCACCGGAGAGGTAGGGGGGCATGGGGAGAGAGAAAGAGGGAGCCATGTGTAGTTTGGGGATATTTTGGATTTTATGTATTAAGTTGAAAAACTAAAATAGTTGATGGTATCGAGTTGTTGAGTAAAAAAGTTTAGGGTATTAAGTTGAAAAACAAGAATAGTTGAGGGTATCAAAGTTCAATTAAGCCTAAAAATTATATATACTTAGTTGTAAACATTACTTAGCTAAGAATTAGCTAAACTTGCTCCTTAAGAAAATCACCATTATTCAAGAAAATGCTATTGGATTCAATTTTCTGATTAGTAACTTGCATATATTTTTTATCCAACTTGAAATATCAAAATAAATACGAATCAGTAACGACATTGATCACAGCATAATAGCATATAGAATTCTGATACATTCTGGTCACAGCACAGTAGCACGAATTTAGGTTCTCACCTATTTCTATTGTCATGTAAGATGTAACCACGAAGAAAATTGAAATCAAGACCTTAATTAGCTATGCAATTGTACTAGCTAGATCCAATCTTTGCTTTCAACCTTCTTAACAGTCCCGCTCTCGCTAGTCGGGTCGACTTCTGAATCTGCCAGCAGAACCTACAGTCGCATCAGACCTCGGCTTGTTGCTTGGAGCGATACCGGTACGTGTCGCGGCTATGGTCGTTTGTGAAGTTGGCTTGTTGCTTGAAGCGCTACCAGTATGTTTCGAGTTCTTGACACCATTTTTGCTCATCTCCTGAAATATGAAGAACATATTTGAAGCTAAATACTAATTGTGTTCATGCGTTGATTTGTTTTTGTGTCATACCATTTGCTTTAGTGCCATATTTAGCGAAGTCCGCGACATCAATTTCCCCAGGTCTGGCCTATCAGTGGTGGTCGGGTTCGGATTCTTCGTCTGGAAATCCTTTTCTTTCACAACTGTCGACCTCCTCGCATTCATCATCTTCTGCACCATTAGGCTCCCGGCAACTACTCCGGAGGCTCCGTCAACCGCTTCGTTGTTCGCTACCGAAATTTGTACTCCGGGATCGACATTCCTGCCCCTACTGACGCTCGGTGAGCCCGACTGCCTCCGGGAATTCGCACTCTCCGCCTTCTGCTCCCCATCACGGCTGCCTCTCGTGGCGGACTTCGGTCTCCTTTGAGCTGCTGCGGCCGAGGTTATCAGGTTCGGAGGAGCTTCGTCGGAAAACCCCTGCATCAATATAGCAGGTATCCGGGGTTTGCCCCCGGGAGAACCGCCTCTGCTTCCCGGCTTCAAACCAGCGCTTCGTGTCCCAGTCGTAGTGTCGGGAGTGGTCGACCGGATGCTGGTGGCGGAACCGGTACTGGTCGTCTTCGGTGTGGTTGTCCTCCCAGGTTTCCTATTACTGGCATTTGGTGCGGATTGCTTCTTCGGTCTTTCCGGTAGGTTAAAGAGTCCTCCGAGACCGGTTGGGTCTCCGGAGGACGAAGGAGGCCTCGTGCTCGGAGTTTCTGGTCGGGAAGAGGAGGAGGACGTTGAGGATATCGAGCTCGGGGATTTCGGCCTTTGTCGGAGTTTCGATTCTTCCACTTGCCTTTGCTTGAATTTTGGTTCCTCCATCTTGTTTAGAAACTGACAGCATGTAGTTCCATTTATTAATAACATCGAAACATGAAGATTCTGAGATTCCAGTTGATTTTAAAGAAGCAAAAAAAAAAAAAAAAAAAAAATCCAGAATCACAAGTAAGTCAGAGAAGAAAATGAAGATTCAAATAGTATATGAAATCAAAGCTGAATGAAGTTGAATTAATGTCTATGTTCTTAAAAAACCACTAGAAGAACTCTTTGCCGTGCCTGAAATTATCTTGGCATAACTGATTACGGTTATTTAGTTTTAGGTCTCACATAATATTGAAAATTTGTAAGGTCTCTATATTGTCCAGTATTGGATTTGGGTCTCATCCTAACGGTTGATTGGTTGACCGTCCAAAATGGAGACATGAACACAAATTTTGAATATCAAACGAGACCCCAAAACTAAACACAAATATGTCAGGATTGTCTTACTTGGGTTATTTAGTTTTGCACGGTAGAGATGTGTGACCAGTGTTCTTTAGTTTTGTCAGGATCAATGAAGAATGAGAGCACAACTGAATAACTCAACTCAAACAACTCTCGCGTATTTTAGTTTAGTTTTAGGACCTCGTATGATATTAAAATTTTATATTATGTCTCTATTTTAAACGGTCAACCAAAACAGTCTTTAGTTGAGACTCAAACCCTCTTTTGGACAATATAAAAATCCAAACACAAATTTCTAATTTTATACGATACTTTAGAACTAAATAACCCTACTAATTAAGGGGTGCATTAGGTTTCATCGCTGGGTGAGTTTAATTCTACAGGGAGTGAGTTCCATGTGGATTCCTGCGGTGATATATATATATATATATATATATATATATATATATATATATATATATATATATATATATATATATATATATATATATATATATATATATATATATATGGGAACGGATCAAAAGTCCTCCTTAGAAAGCCTTCCAAAAATTCTCCTCACTCTAATTCGTAATATTAATGTTAATATTAATATTAATGTTAATATTAATTTTAATGTTAATATTAAATTTTTTTAAATTTTTTTATATTAATGTTAATGTTGTTGTTAATATTAATGTTAATGTTAATATTAATGTTAATATTAATTTTAATGTTAAGTTTAATGTTAATTTTAGTATTTAATGTTAATATTAACATTAATATTAATATTAACATTAATATTAACATTAAATTACGAATTAGAGTGAGGGGTTTTTTTTGGGAACTTTCTAAGGGGGACTTTTGATCCGCTTCCTATATATATATATATATATATATATATATATATATATATATATATAGAGGAAGGATCAAGATCCCCACACTTTTTGTATCCCCATGCATCCCTCCTATTTGCACCGTTGAATGGTGCTTTAAGTCATCTAATCTTAACCGTTGATTTACCAATGGTTAAGATTAGATGACTTAAAGCACATCCAACGGATGTGAACATGGAGATGCATGGGAATACAAAAATTGGGGGATGCCTATCCTTCCTCATATATATATATATATATATATATATATATATATATATATGAAAGGGATATTGTACCAAACTTATTGCATCAATTGTTGCACCAAACAATCTCAACCACACATTTATTTATTTCTATCATGTGGTTATAAAATATTTTATAAAGTTGTTGCCACGTCAGCATGCAATTAAGGAAACAACCATAAAGCTATTTCTATCATGTGGTTATAAAACATTCCATAAAGTTTTCTTATTTCTTTCTCAAGTGGTACTTTTCTAGTAGATCATCAAATACTGTACAAAGAAGGAAACAACCATAGGTAATATATTATGCAAGTAACTTTGAATATGTGCTCAGAGGGGTTATGGTCTAGAACTGATATTTTCTTGTCAGATTAAAAAAAATTTCGCTGACGGAGCAATTTTTGCGAAATGTTTGCAGTAATTTTCGTCTTAGAAAATAACTGGTAGCGAAGTGAATTATAATGGGAAGTAAAGGTAGCAAACCCTAGAAGGTTGGAACGAGTGTAGGATAGGAAGTTCCCTATGGAAGATCATCATGTTGGGGTCATTGGCTTCCATCTCAAGTGATGGGAACAATGGAGTTGCCGGAGGAGTTTTAAGCCTGCAATTATCAATAAAATTAAACAGAATCATTTAAATTAGCTTTTACATGTGAAGAAGGAAGAACAAAAATGCTTAAATTAATTTGTTTAATGATTTTGTACCAGTCATAGTCGTTCTTGCTGTCTTTCTCCGCTGCAAGAAAATCATTCCCATCAACTTTCTTTAACGCCGGAAGCTTGTACGTCAAATGGTTTCCTGTGGTAAATTGTAAAATTTATGAATTTTATGTTGAAAATATAAGCTAGAGAGTTACAAGTTTTAATTAAAGAGAAGAAACACCCTATGTTATATGTCATGTTCATATGCATGACAAGTTTCATTTCGGTTTCTTCATTTTCTATTTAACTTATACCTTTAATAAACATGTAACTTATTCAAATAGATATGCTATATAAGAGCATCATCTTGTATCCATTTTAATCAAGCAAAGATCAATAAACATTTTCCACTTCATAATACTTGAGCATCCTCTTCTAGTGTTTTAGAAACAAGAGAACACATCCCTCTTGTGCTTTCCCATCTCCTGAAGAAGTTTATCTCCATCATTTTAGAGGTAAAATAAATCAACAATATTGATTGTATTGATAAATTATAAACAATCAACAATATTGATTATACTGATAAATTATATACAATCAACAATATTGATTGTACTAATAGTTATACAAAATTATACAACTATAAATATATATATAGATGGAAAACTGATCCATGTCCATATAAGATCTGTATCACTGTAAGAGAAGAAATCGGTTTAGGAGATACGTAAAGATAGATTTAAATATCATCTTAATTCTGAATCTAATCATATATTAACAAGAGGTTACTAGCAATATCAACACACTATATATGAAGGACACAGTTGAACATTTTTGGAGGTTACTAGCAACATCAACAACAAAAAAGTTACTAAAGGGTACTACATACAAATTGTAAAACTTGAAGTCAAGTATCCTAATAAGTAAAATACTTCCAATAAGAGTAATATTATGGGGACACTTTTATTGACATACTTCACACGCGAAGAAAGTCTTAAAATAGAAATAATAATTGACATCCAGTAATGTACTACCACATCAGTGTTGTTATGAAATGTGTCAAAAAAATGTGTCCCCATAGCGTTATTGATTATGATTAATCATCCTAGCGAGTATCAAAAGAAAGTTGAGCACAGACAACAACAACAGTGAGCCAGTGAGCATTCACCTAGCGTCTGCGGCTCGAAATCCTCGGACACGTCTAGGAGGAGGTTGGCGTCCCTCTCGCTTTCGCGCTTGAACATCTCGCGGAAGAGCTGAAGATCTTCATCCCTCGTCTTCTTGGCTTTCGAGCCGTACGCTGCCGTAGTCTTGCCGGAGCCCTTCATGATCTACAAATTAGGCGCTCAAGATCAGGAAATTAATTAAGATTGGAGTCGGATGTTCCCTGCAGTGAATGGGACAATGTAGCAAGTATATGTGCAGGAGAGGGCGAGGCTCCACTTGGAGACTCACGGCCGGCACCTCCCTCTGCACGAAGCCTCTTCGCAACGTACAAATGTATGTTGGAGAAGTGGAAGAATTAGTTCAAAATTAATGGATTGGTAAACCTACTCGATTGTCGTTGAGTCCGTGCGTACAAGTGGGAAGCTGGCTGCAGGCCTTCCAATCGCAAAACGGTGGTGGCTAGCTAGCATCTCTTCGTCATTGTTTGGACTCTGTCCAAGCGAATCTCGACCTGTCATTTGCCGCTTCATGGAAACGCGTGGAGTGAGAGCGATTTATGGAGAGTACAAAATTAGTTCTAAATTTTTAAAACTCCGCCATGAAAAACCGTTGATTACATTACATCTAATTTGTTTGATTTTTTCAAAGGACTAAGGGTCTACTTGGTAAAGGTATTTTTAACCGAGATATTTTTGAACCGACCGCTTATCAAAACTCCTGGTTTTTTTTTAGGCACTGATTTTTATCGGCTTAAAAGCCCACCAAAATCGACTTAATGTAATTTTGGGTGGCTTTATAAATACCCCAAATCGGTGGGCTTTGAGGGATTTTATTGTTTTACAACATTTATATCCTCACCAAAAATATATAATTGTAACTACTAATACCCTTCCATATTTATTTTTATTGTGTAAAAAACTTTCAGAACCGTTCTTTAGTGAATTACCAAGAATGGATTGGACTGGTTTAAAAACCACCACTTAAAAACAACCCAAAACGGACCCTTCATAATCGCTTCGGTACTCTAAAAATATCTCATAACCACTATCACTACAATTTTCAAGCAGACCTAAAGAGAAAAAATAATTGCACTTTCAATATTAGTAAAATCCACATGTACGTTACATCTATATTGTAAGTTTTTATTTGAGTTTCTGTAGTCGAATTGTATGGAGAAATTAACAACATGCTGACGGTGTCGATTGTCTCTAAATGCTCGACGTTCATTCACCTTGTTCATTTCTCTTTTCCATGCCATGATTTCCTTAACAGAAATTTTCATATAAGGTAAAGAAATTTACCGAAATTTTTAAAAAAGTAATAAGTTTAGGAAAATTGCGTTGTGTGTAACGAAGCGACATCTTCGATGGCGCTCTGCTGAAGTGGAAGTGGACACCGCATCTTAGGAGCCATGGACCATGGCGCGCTCCAGGATGAGCCATGGGCCATGGCACGCTGCGATTGGGTGGTGGGTTCACGGGTGAGCGGAGAGCCATGGACCATGGCGCGCTCCAGGAGGAGCCATGGCCCATGGCGCGCTGTCCACGTGGGGGGGGGGGGGGTGTGGGTGAGCCAATGCCGCATCGGGGTGGGGGTGAGCTCATGGGGTGGGGGTGATGTCACGCCCCGATTCCGTAGAATCGATAGTCGTCCCCCGGGCGTGATTCCGTGCGAACCTAAATTGTGATCGCACAAGGCATAGTCATAAGGTTATCCGAAACACAACATCAAATTAGAGTACACAGAGAAATTGAATGACACATTTGAAGTAGAAATAAACTTTTTCATTGATAATAGAAACTTTACATGGACTTCTTTACAATCATTGCCGCGCGGGCTACAACATGACTCGACTTACAAAATGAACGCTGATGAGATAGTCGTTCCATACATTACACCCCTTTATACAAGCAAAAACTATTACACATTTCCACCTGCGATCGAGGCAAGCCGATTCGCCATCTTTTCTTTTGGACTGAGTGCGGGGTCTTCTTCAAAAGGAATCCAGAAACAAGCCTTCACACGGACGAGGCTTCAAAAGTGTCCACGCCGCCTTGAGATTTTAGGTGGCATGCCCTTCGTGATTCGGGGTACCTGCGTGGAGAGCGAGGATCAGTACATTACACTTTGTACTGGTGCGTGGCAAGTTAAGTTTCCAAGCTCTCATTTGGTTGAATGAGTTTATATGACTTTAGTTCATGAATGTTTCTAACCATCCTAATAAATTTCAAGTGAGCATTGACAAGCATAATGTAATTTACGTTGGAACTTACCCCCGGCGGGCCGCGTCGCGCCCTTTGAAACTTACCATGTTCTTTCCTGTCAATTGTTATCATTTACATTTCCAAGTGCAACATTTCGTGTGTTTGGTCACTGACATCACAAGCCATCCTGGACTATAGCTTTGTTAGCCGGGGCCCTTGCAGCGCAAGTAGCGAGCCCCGCTGCAAGTTCCCGCTTAACCCGTGCTATCATCCAGCACAGCTATACCGTGTTTCCTCCTAGGCCGAGTCGATCCCGTGGCCCCGGGTAGTCGCTCGAGGAAACTCTCCCTTGTCGACAAGTTGTCCAATGACCGAGTTAAGGCAACATTTAGTTATTAAGGCCTAGCCTACTTTCTCTTTGAAACTTGATTATTTTACCGTGTTCGTGCCTTTGCTTTCATCCTTTCATCCGTAGCAACACTATCGATTTACTTAAGAAGGGGGTCGAGAAGAGAAGGGTCAGCCACTCACCTTGAGTTCACTTCGGCGAGAGGACTTATTGGTCGTACTAGACGTCGCCTACGCGATTACCTGAAATCGCACAAGCAACCGATTAGAACACTGCATTATTCAAGGAGTTCGATAGGAAATGCGAGTTCGAAATGCAAGCCATGAAAACCATCGAAAACATTCACGAAAATGCATTCAGAAAACAAAGCCAAAACTAACGCAAGCGGCGTGAAAAGCAGAGCAACGGGCGGTCTCTCCCGACTCAGCCGCAGAGCCAATCCTCGAGGCGCAACCCGCTGAATATGGGACTTGGTTCTGAAGAAGACATTCCATAACGAGGAATGGATCTTAATTCAACCGTTCCCCTTCGATCGACTCGGTCGATCCCGACCTATCGGTCCCGGCCGAATCGATAGCGACAGTGTTCCTTTCTCGCGCACCCCGTGGACAAAGTACGGGGCACGATGTAGGGACGGGACACTACACCATAACCAACTAAGAAAAAATTTTGTCCTCGAAACTTAAGAATAGAACTTACCTCTACGAGAACAATGAAGGGAACTTCTCCTTCATTTCAGACTCGAGCTCCCACGTCGACTCCTCGGCCGAATGGTTCCTCCAGAGGACTCGGACTAGTGGAATAGCACGGTTGCGGAGAAGTTTATCCTTGCGCTCCAAGATTTGCACCGGCTTTTCGACATATGATAAGTCCGCCTTCAGGTCCAGCTTACCCAAATCTACCATATGTTCCGGATCGTGCACGTACTTCTGCAATTGCGAGACGTGGAAGACGTCATGTACCTCTGACAATGCAGGCGGCAAGGCAATTTGGTAAGCTACCGGGGCGACTCGCTTCAATATTTCGAACGGGCCAACAAATCTTGGGCTCAACTTTCCTTTCGCATCGAACCGGGAAACTCCACGCATTGGCATCACCTTCAGGAATACATGGTCGCCTTCCGAGAACTCGAGGGGGCGTCGGTGCGTGTCGGCATAGCTGTGAAACCCATAATTTGTGTTTTATAATTAATGTTACTTTTAGTTTTTCAAAACTATTGTTATTATTAATATTATTACTATTAAATATTTTTGAGTGGAAAATAGTTTCAAAATTATAATAACATGGATTTTTTGGTTTCCGAACCCAGACCCGAGTCCGAACCCAGACCCAGGCCTGAGCCCGAACCCTTTCCTATTTAATTCTGATCTGACTTGGTTATTATTATTATTAAAAAAAACATTTTTGGAGAGCTGGTCCCGAAGGACCAGCACACTCCCCCAACTTCCCGCGTTCCATAACCCCCTTATTCCTCTCCACAAACTCTTCCACTTTTCCCCTCTTATAACTTCCCATTTATTTCCCACTTTCCCCCACGTTCTCTCCAAACTCACAACAGAAGAGAATACTCTCATCTTTTCAACCACAGAACTCACTTTTACTCTCACCATTCTCACAGAAGCTTTGTAACCATCTCTCTCTCCCTCTCTCTGAGTTCCTTGGAGAGAAGCTCCCGAACCCTAACCCCATTCTCGGCCGACCGAGCTCCCCGAGGCTGCGCCCCCGCGGCCGAGTTCCCCACCGGCGCCTCCCCCGTCCAGTGCGCGCGGCTCCCCGAGCTCGCCGAACCCTCCCCGCGCCGACCTCTCCGGCCAGATCCGCCGGCGCGCTCACCCGCGGCCGACCCCCTCCCGGCGACTCCTCCCCGCCGTCCGCGACCCGAGGCGCCGCTGTCCAGCGCGCAGCTCCCCGAGCACGCCGCTGCCGACCCGCGACCCGAGGCGCGACCTCCCCGCGCCGAGCCCGACCGGCCCCCTCGCCCGTGACCGCGCCTTCCGGCGAACTGCCGCCGCCCACGCCGCTTTCCAGCGGGCCAGATCTGCTCGCGAGCCCCTCCCCCGCGGACCCTCTCCCGCTGTCCAGCGCTCTGTGGAGTTTCCGCTGTCCAGGATCCGCGACCCCGTTGTCCGAACGTCGTTTCGGTTTTTCCCAAGCTTTTCCCGCGGCTCCCCGCCAACGGAATTTGGTAAATTCTTGTTAATCACAGTAGTTCGTCCCTCCCGTAGAGTCCATGATGAGAATCGGTCCCCGGTTTCCCTTTGGAAAATCCGGTTAGCTGCGTATTTTATTCGGTTAGCTGCGTTAGCATATTTTCTGTGATTTTTATCTGCTGGTTGTGTGGTTTGGTTTGATTGCGTGATTCCCGGACATTTTGGGAAGTTCTGTGAATTGGGAATTATTTCTGGTGGTTTTGGAAATATTTTGATGGATATATTTGCGGGATTATTATTGGGTTGGAATAATTGCAGGTTTCTGTGGCGCATTTCCCAGTTTTGGGTTGTCCCGAAATAGAGGAAATGCTGCCCAAATTTTTACGAAACTATATTTATTTTGATTTCAAAATCGGTTTTCGAAAATGAATTTTAAACTGATTTTTCGGGCGACGACCGTACCGGTCTGTGGGCCCTGGCGAAATGCAAACGCACCGGTCCGACCAGGCGTTGTGGTATTAGCTGGATTTTGATGATGGACCGAGTCTGAGACTCTTAGCATTTATTTTAAATTATTTTATTTAATATTTAGGCTATTTAATATAGTTATTTATTTATTGCACTTTATTTAGTAATTAAATCACTTTTCTCTTATTTGATGTAAAAGATAATTGTACAGGGCATAAGCCTACTCTAGGATGTTTAGCTGTGCCCTTGTATGGTGTAGCGTAGATTTTTATTTTATTTTCTGGGTGGATGTGATCTTGGGTGGTTCTGATTTTGACGTGTAATCGTAACTAGATCGTAATCTATTCTCGTTTATGATTAATTAATAATTAATTAAAATGGATAAAATATTAGTAAATAACTAGTTCATGATTTATCACTAAAAGAAACTATATTTTTATAGATATATTACGAAAACACAAAGTTTTCCAAAGATAATCGGTTCTCATTATTATTTCCAAATAATCAAATTAACTGGTCTAATCAACGCACATAGTTGGCGACGTAAACGATAGCTGTAGCTTAATAACAACTAAAACCTGACTAGGACTTACTACTAGAGATTGTAACTAGCACACTTAGCTTGGTTATACAAAGGATCTAAGTCGAATTCTCAACTGTAGGAACTCGAAGTTACAACTGACGTTCCTCCTCGGTACCGACTCGTCTTTCCAGTCATTCTAATACAAAGGCAAGTACATTTATGTTGATTACAATTATTTAATAATCACTTCACTGCAATTTTAAACCACTGTTCAAACACGAACTCCTTCGGGAGTATTGACTGTACTGTTGGGGACTGGGGGAGTAGAGTAATATTTATGACCACATCCAAATTACTGTAACTGACTGTATTAGCTTTCCCCTCTTCACACGGGGACAAGCCATACCGTATCGCTAGATACTACTGTAACCCAAGCCGGTCATATACATTGCCTATTCACATCACTGTACTATATTGTTTCAAAACTGTTCATCTTCAAATTGTTTAAAAGTGCATGATTTTATTGTTAAATTAATTGTCAAGATTAGCATGAATTGTACTTTGCTCCCTCCTGACTGGAGATCCAACATTTTAGGTATCACTGATGAGGCTTTGTTCTGCGATTCCAAGACGAGGATTTTGAGACTGATGAGCTGTTTGCCTAGAGTTTTCTTTTCTTCTTGATGTATGTAGAAAATGGTTTAAGTTGTATCTTTCATTCCATTGTAAAAGTTTAATAAAGTTTTAAATTTCCGAATTTTGAGTTGTGACAAATATAGTGTTGTTGTATGGTTACCTGCTACTGAACAGCTTACTGCCGTCGTCTCAACAACGGTGCAGGCTGGGCATGATCCGGTTCGACCCAATTAGTTGGGATCGGGTCGTGACATGTTTTTAGTGGTGGCCCATGCAGGTCCATAACAACAACTTAGAAAAACCTATCTAGAAACAATTAGAACACTAGAACATTGATTTGTCACGACATAGGTCCGATTCATATATAAATAAATATTTTTGCTTGATTATAGACCGATAGGCTACCTTGCTTATGTGTGCGTCCTAAACCTTCCAGAGAATGACCGCTGACCAAATCCTGCTGGCGATGAGGTGTCATCTCCGGATCATACCCCATCTCCTCAACCAAGCACAGGGTCTTTTCCTCGCGGCTGTTTGACCGTCCTCATAGTGCATCCAGTGAAGTTTTCGCTACACTGGCGATTCCTACCTCATCTCAACTAAGTTGTATTTCATTGGTGGAGTATTCATTTTGTTGCTCCACCAGTACCAGCAAACATCTTCCAAATGGTTGCCCTATTTCAAGAAATCCTGGAGTTCCAGAAATCTCAAGATGAAGCCCAGCAGGAACAGAAGAATATCACTAGAGAAGACATGAAGAACGTCAATGATGTAGCCTTAGTTATCTCCAACCAAGTTAGAGCAGAACTTTTGTCCTAGGAAGGATACCCCTGAATCTAGAAGATATTTGGGCCCTATCAAGTACTCTACTTTTCGACAGCCTTGTCGTAAGAAGCTATGGGCTTGTAACTATTGCAAGAGGCCTGGTCATTAGGCTGTTAGTTGCCGCAAGAGATTGGGACAATATTTGGCATGTGGATCTGCTGAACATCGGGTAAAGGACTGCCCCTTATTTTTTTTCTCTCAAACCAGAGCCCATAATCCAGCAACACCTGTTAGGCCACAACCTAGGGACTCTCTTCCTATCCAGCAGACCTTGCCTCCTACAATAAGGCATGATGCATACTCGGGGTTCATAGAAAAGGAAGCAGTTGGAGACTGCTCATGCAAGAGCCAGGACCATGAAGAATAGTACCTAGAACCGCTGAATAGCATCATCTTTTGGAAGTTGTAACAGGATGTCCTTAGACCAGTCATAAGAGTTTTTGCTGTAATTCTTCACATGAATAGAAGTTTTTTAGTTACACCCTTATGGCAGATGTTTTCCCTGATAGTCTCCCCGGATTATCCCAGATCTAGACATAAGATTCACCCCTGACCTAGTCCCCGGCTCTTTCCCTAAATTCTAAAGGATGTTACAGAGTCAACCCGAAGGTGGCCAAGAAGATGAAGGACCAGATCAATGAAGGCTCTAGGATTTATTCAGAGTGGAACTTTACCTTAGGAAGTACCTAACTTGTTGGTGCTCCAGAAGGATGGAACAACGGATGTGCATCGGTTACCAGACACTAAAGAACAAGTACTTTCTGCCCGGATCGAGGATCTGTTTGATCTGGTTGTGTGGAGTTAGGGTGTTTCGAAGTTTGACTTAAGATTTGACTACCATCAAATCAAAGTCAGGAAAGAGGATATTCCCAAAACGGCATTCAACACCAAGTATGGATTCTTGGTCATGTCGTTTGGACTGACGCATGTTTCTACTGTGTTCATGAATCTCATGAACAGAGTCTTTCATGAGTATTTAGGTTAGTTTTGTTGTCATCTTCATTGGTGACATACTGATATACTCGAAGGCTGAAGAAGAGCATGAAGAACACCTGAGGAAGTTTTGGAAACTTTGAGGAAAAAGAAGTTTTATGGTAAGTTACCTGAACGTAGAATTTTGACAGGGTGAATTTTTGGCCATGTTGTCAAGAGAAGAAATTTCGGTAGAAGATAGCTGTTGTTGAAGAGTGGTATACCCCAAGTTCAATTCGGAAGTTCTTGAACTTGGCCGGCTACTATCAGAAGTTCGTGAAGGATTTCGCCAAGATTGCTGAGCCAGTGACGAAGCTCACTTGGAAGGATGAAGGGTTCATCTGAACAAAAGTTTGCCAGACGGCATTGAGGAGCTGAAGAAGAGACTTACCACTACACCAATTCTTGTGCTACCCGCAGGAACCGGTGGGTTCTCAATTTACAGTAATGCCCCTGGAAGAGGACTGCGTTGCGTTCTTCGACAACATGGGAAAGTAATTGCTTACACGTGTAGGCAACTACAGACTCATGAGAAGAATCATCCCATGCCTAATTTGAATTTACTGCAATTATCTTTGAAGCTATGGAAGCATGATTTTTATAGAAAGGGAGTAAAAATATGTACGGGCTACCAAAGTCTGAAATATATCTTCACTCAGGAAGGGCTGAATGTTAGACTAAGAAGGTGGTTGAAGCAGATGAAGGATTACGACATCAACCTGCAGTACCATTCAGGTAAGGCCAATGTGGTCGCTGATGCACTTGGTCGATACTGATGGCAAAGTTTTTAACCAAGGACTAGCACCTGCTAGAAGACATCGAGAAGGTGGGACTGGAGGTTATACTACCTGGAGATAGAAAGACGGAGTTGGATGCTGATTCAGTATTGATGAAGTTCGAGGCTGAGGGACAAAAATCAATAGAACATAGTTTCAAAACGAGGCACTTTGCAGGCTTAGAGATCAAGTGTTGGCAGGAACACTTGAGGGTTTCTAAATTAATCAGCATTGGAACTCTGAAGAATGGTGCGAGACTTTGCGTATCGGCTGGCAAACGGAGGAACGAGTTGATGAAAGAAATGCACCAGTTACAGTATTCCATATATTCAGGAGATAATAAGATGTATCGGAATATGCCTCCATTGATTGGTGTTATAGAATAAAGAAGGACAATTTCAGGTATGGGATTAGATGTGAATTTGTCAACATGAGGAATTTAGCAAGAGGACAACAAGCTTGTTGGAGCAGCTGGATAATTCGGAGTGGAAGTAGAAGCATATAACAATGAACTTTGAGTAAAGATTGCCTTGTTCCCAAGGAGGAAAGGGCACCAATTGGATTATAGTAAACCAACTGACTAAGTCAGCACACTTTATTTTCCTTCAAAGTTGGTTATCCACTAAGAAGTTGGCAGCATTGTACGAGAGGCACATTTACCGGATTCATGGAGTACCGCGGGACGAACAAGCAGAGAGGTCAATCCAGATGCTTGAAGATGTATTGGGATTTTGCGTCTTGGAATTTGGTAGGTCTTGGGAAGACCAAATTGCATTTGGTGAAGTTTTCCTACCAGAGGAACAATCAGTTTTGACGGAGCTGGAAATTGAGGCCAGACGTTACATTTCGAATCCGAGTCACATTTTGGATAATTCAGAGCTGAAGATGGAAATCAACCTTTTCAGTGCCAGAGAAACCAGTTGCAAGCCTAGTCAGAGATGAGAAGAAAATCAGAATTTGAACCATCACTTAAACTCCTATTCCTTATCTTTTCTTTTTCCCGTTCTAAATTTGACTAATGCTGCTAAGTTAGCCTAGTTTTGCAAGCTATCTCTTTAAATCAAGCTTGATCATGACGATATTTTATTGGGTGCACCCACTAATATATTGTCTAATCAGGACCGGTGCATGATGGTCTGATCAACCTCGTGTACTTTGGTTCGCTTTTGTATTTTTCTGTGTGGATGATATCATAAATAAAAACTTGTCCCTAAACCGTCTCATCCACGACTGCCTTGGAAATTCTTATGGTTGGACCTGAGTTATGGGCGCAGTACCGTACAAGTTTGTCTTTTCTACCCTACCTTTAAATTTCGAGGACGAAATTTTCTAAGGAGGGAAGATTGTGAAACCCATAATTTGTGTTTTATAATTAATGTTACTTTTAGTTTTTCAAAATTATTATTATTATTAATATTATTACTATTAAATATTTTTAAGTGGAAAATAGTTTCAAAATTATAATAACATGGATTTTTTGGTTTCCGAACCCAGACCCGAGTCCGAACCCAGACCCAGGCCTGAGCCCGAACCCTTTCCTATTTAATTCTGATCTGACTTGGTTATTATTATTATTAAAAAAAAACATTTTTGGAGAGCTGGTCCCGAAGGACCAGCACACTCCCCCAACTTTCCGCGTTCCATAACCCCCTTATTCCTCTCCACAAACTCTTCCACTTCCCCCCTCTTATAACTTCCCATTTATTTCCCACTTTCCCCCACGTTCTCTCCAAACTCACAACAGAAGAGAATACTCTCATCTTTTCAACCACAGAACTCACTTTTACTCTCACCATTCTCACAGAAGCTTTGTAACCATCTCTCTCTCCCTCTCTCTGAGTTCCTTGGAGAGAAGCTCCCGAACCCTAACCCTATTCTCGGCCGACCGAGCTCCCCGAGGCTGCGCCCCCGCGGCCGAGTTCCCCACCGGCGCCTCCCCCGTCCAGTGCGCGCGGCTCCCCGAGCTCGCCGAACCCTCCCCACGCCGACCTCTCCGGCCAGATCCGCCGGCGCGCTCACCCGCGGCCGACACCCTCCCGGCGACTCCTCCCCGCCGTCCGCGACCCGAGGCGCCGCTGTCCAGCGCGCAGCTCCCCGAGCGCGTCGCTGCCGACCCGCGACCCGAGGCGCGACCTCCCCGCGCCGAGCCCAACCGGCCCCCTCGCCCGTGGCCGCGCCTTCCGGCGAACTGCCGCCGCCCATGCCACTTTCCAGCGGGCCAGATCTGCTCGCGAGCCCTCTCCCGCGGACCCTCTCCCCCTGTCCAGCGCTCTGTGGAGTTTCCGCTGTCCAGGATCCGCGACCCCGTTGTCCGAACGTCGTTTTGGTTTTTCCCAAGCTTTTCCCGCGGCTCCCCGCCAACGAAATTTGGTAAATTCTTGTTAATCACAGTAGTTCGTCCCTCCCGTAGAGTCCATGATGAGAATCGGTCCCCGGTTTCCCTTTGGGAAATCCGGTTAGCTGCGTATTTTATTCGGTTAGCTGCGTTAGCATATTTTCTGTGATTTTTATCTGCTGGTTGTGTGGTTTGGTTTGATTGCGTGATTCCCGGACATTTCGGGAAGTTCTGTGGATTGGAAATTATTTCTGGTGGTTTTGGAAATATTTTGATGGATATATTTGCGGGATTATTATTGGGTTGGAATAATTGCAGGTTTCTGTGGCGCATTTCCCAGTTTTGGGTTGTCCCGAAATAGAGGAAATGCTGCCCAAATTTTTACGAAACTATATTTATTTTGATTTCAAAATCGGTTTTCGAAAATGAATTTTAAACTGATTTTTCGGGCGACGACCGTACCGGTCTGTGGGCCCTGGCGAAATGCAAACGCACCGGTCCGACCAGGCGTTGTGGTATTAGCTGGATTTTGATGATGGACCGAGTCTGAGACTCTTAGCATTTATTTTAAATTATTTGATTTAATATTTAGACTATTTAATATAGTTATTTATTTATTGCACTTTATTTAGTAATTAAATCACTTTTCTCTTATTTGATGTAAAAGATAATTGTACAGGGCATAAGCCCACTCTAGGATGTTTAGCTGTGCCCTTGTATGGTGTAGCGTAGATTTTTATTTTATTTTCTGGGTGGATGTGATCTTGGGTGGTTCTGATTTTGACGTGTAATCGTAACTAGATCGTAATCTATTCTCGTTTATGATTAATTAATAATTAATTAAAATGGATAAAATATTAGTAAATAACTAGTTCATGATTTATCACTAAAAGAAACTATATTTTTATAGATATATTACGAAAACACAAAGTTTTCCAAAGATAATCGGTTCTCATTATTATTCCCAAATAATCAAATTAACTGGTCTAATCAACGCACATAGTTGGCGACGTAAACGATAGCTGTAGCTTAATAACAACTAAAACCTGACTAGGACTTACTACTAGAGATTGCAACTAGCACACTTAGCTTGGTTATACATAGGATCTAAGTCGAGTTCTCAACTGTAGGAACTCGAAGTTACAACTGACGTTCCTCCTCGGTACCGACTCGTCTTTCCAGTCATTCTAATACAAAGGCAAGTACATTTATGTTGATTACAATTATTTAATAATCACTTCACTGTAATTTTAAACCACTGTTCAAACACGAACTCCTTCGGGAGTATTGACTGTACTGTTGGGGACTGGGGGAGTAGAGTAATGTTTATGACCACATCCAAATTACTGTAACTGACTGTATTAGCTTTCCCCTCTTCACACGGGGACAAGCCATACCGTATCGCTAGATACTACTGTAACCCAAGCCGGTCATATACATTGCCTATTCACATCACTGTACTATATTGTTTCAAAACTGTTCATCTTCAAACTGTTTAAAAGTGCATGATTTTATTGTTAAATTAATTGTCAAGATTAGCATGAATTGTACTTTGCTCCCTCCTGACTGGAGACCCAACATTTTAGGTATCACTGATGAGGCTTTGTTCCGCGATTCCAAGACGAGAATTTTGAGACTGATGAGCTGTTTGCCTAGAGTTTTCTTTTCTTCTTGATGTATGTAGAAAATGGTTTAAGTTGTATCTTTCATTCCATTGTAAAAGTTTAATAAAGTTTTAAATTTCCGAATTTTGAGTTGTGACAAATATAGTGTTGTTGTATGGTTACCTGCTACTGAACAACTTACTGCCGCCGTCTCAACAACGGTGCAGGCTGGGCATGATCCGGTTCGACCCAATTAGTTGGGATCGGGTCGTGACAATAGCTTTTCTGCCGGCTTTGTGCTATCTTCAATCTTTCTCGTATCAACTTGACCTTCTGCACAGTCTGCTCCACCAGCTCCGGACCAAGTATCTGCCGTTCTCCGACTTCATCCCAACAAATGGGCGATCTACACTTCTGGCCGTACAAAGCTTCATACGGCGCCATTTAGATGCTGGACTGATAGCTGTTGTTGTATGCAAACTCGGCCAGCGGTAGATGGACATCCCAACTTGACTTCAAGTCGATCGCACAGAGTCGCAACATGTCTTCGAGAATTTGGTTCACCCGCTCTGTTTGGCCGTCAGTCTGAGGATGGTAAGCTGAGCTAAACTTCAACTTGGTCCCCAACGCTGAATGTAGACTACTCCAGAAGCGCGCTACGAACCGTCCATCCCGATCGGAGACGATAGAAACTGGGACCCCGTGCAGCCGAACTATTTCATCAAGGTATATCTGAGCAAGGCCGTCGACGCTCTAAGTAACTTTGATGGCGATAAAGTGCGCTGACTTGGTTAGTCGATCGACGATGACCCAGACGGCGTCATTTTTCCGTGGCGTCCTCGGCAAGCCAACAACGAAGTCCATAGTGATGTGATCCCATTTCCACTCTGGAATGGCGAGGTTCTGCATCTCCCCGCCCGGTCGCTGGTGCTCGGCTTTGACTTGCTGACAGGCCATACATTTTGACACAAAGAACGCTACGTCCCTCTTCATGCCGTGCCACCAAAAGATAACGCGGAGGTCCTTATACATCTTGGTGCTGCCAGGATGCAAGGAATATTTTGCATAGTGTGCCTCCGTCATTATCTCCTTTCTAAGTTCTACGTCGTCCGGTACGCATAGCCGTCCCTTCACGCGCAACACTCCCGACTCGTCCTCTGCAAAGTCAGACGCTTTCCCTGTCGATATCAGCTTTCGCATCTTCTCCAGGTAGGGGTCGTCCTTCTGTGCAGACATGATCCTCTCCAGTAGGCTCGGTTCCACCCGCAGTTGCACCAGTTTCACGTCTCTGAAACGAACCCGAAGCTCGATGCCCATTCCTTCCAAGTCACGCAGCAGTCGATCGTTGATGCATAATGAAGCTAAGTACTTCCGGCTCAGTGCATCCGCTACCACATTTCCCTTGCCCGGCGTATAGTCAATCGATAAGTCATAGTCTTTGATTAGCTCGAGCCATCGCCTCTGCCGCAAATTCAGTTCTTTCTGGATAAAGAGATACTTGAGGCTTTTGTGGTCCGTATAAATCCTGCACGCCACACCATAGAGATAGTGACGCCACAGCTTTAACGCGAACACAATTGCCGCTAGTTCTAGGTCGTGCGTGGGGTAGTTCTTCTCGTGCGGCTTCAACTGTCGGGAAGTAAAAGATATCACATTATTCCGCTGCATGAGCACACACCCTAAGCCCTGGCCAGAAGCATCGCTGAAGATTTGAAATCCCTCCGTCCCTTCAGGAAGAGCAAGTATCGGGGCCGAAACGAGCCGTTGTTTGAGCTCCTGGAAGGAAGCTTCACAGTCGTCTGACCACTTGAATGCGACTCCTTTCTGGGTGAGGCGAGTCAACGGCGATGCGATCTTCGCGAAGTCCTTCATGAAGCGTCGGTAGTATCCCGCCAAGCCTAGGAAGCTTCGAATTTCGCTAACTGATGCGGGCCGTTTCCAATCAGCAACTGCCTCGACTTTCTTCGGATCGACTGTGATGCCCGCGGCGGAGATGATGTGCCCAAGGAATGAGACGCTTTCCAGCCAGAACTCGCACTTGCTCATCTTCGCGTACAACTGATTCTCTCGAAGGATTTGGAGTACCGTCCGCAGATGCTCCGCATGTTGCGCTCGATCCTTCGAGTAGACGAGGATGTCGTCGATGAAGACTACTACGAACTTGTCAACGAACGGACGAAACACCCGATTCATTAGATCCATGAAGACGGCAGGGGCGTTTGTCAGACCGAACGGCATTACCAAGAACTCGTAGTGGCCGTAACGAGTGCGGAAGGCAGACTTCGGCACGTCATCTGGCTTGACTTTGAGTTGGTGGTAACCCGATCGTAGATCAATCTTCGAAAACACTGTTGTACCTTGGAGCTGGTCGAACAAGTCGTCGATGCGGGGCAGGAGGTATTTGTTTCGGACGGTGGCTTTATTCAATTCCCGATAGTCGATGCAGAGTCGCATCGATCCATCCTTCTTCTTTATGAATAGCACGGGCGCACCCCACGGCGAGACACTCGGACGGATAAACCCTCTGTCGAGCAATTCCTGAAGTTGTGCCTTCAATTCCTTCAATTCTGCACGGCCATTCTGTACGGAGCCTTCGAGATCGGCCGGGTGTCGGGGAATGTGTCGATAGTGAACTCTATCTCTCGATCAGGTGGCATGCCGGGTAGCTCGTCCGGGAACACGTCTGGAAATTCTGCCACAACGTCGGTCTCTCCCGCGTTTGCACCATCCTGTCGCACGTCTCGAACGGAAGCTAGATAGCCTTCGCACCCGGAATGCAGCATCCGTCGAGCAGATATTACGGAGATCACCATGCAGGTCGGCGACGCCTCACCACACGAGTAGCAGAATTCAGGCACTTCAGGTATGCAAAATGTGACTTTCTTTTCAGCACAGTTGATGGTTGCGTTGCACGGACCGAGCCAATCCATGCCCAATATGATGTCGAAGTCCTTCATGTCTAGAACTATCGCATCAAGACCGATCTTTTGACCCCCTATACATATGGTTCCTCCTCCGCAGGCTAAGTTCGTGAGTAGTGGCATGCCCGAAGGCATACTTACGCTAAGATCAAGGTCTAACGATATTACAGGAAATTTGTGCTCGGCGGCGAAGTCCGCCGATATGAAAGTATGCGAGGTACCTGAATCAAATAACACACGAGCAGGTACATTATTGAAATTCAATATACCTGTCACCACAGTGTCTGAAGCGTACGCCTCGTCTCGAGTCAGAGCAAAGACACGCCCCTGAGCATTAGGGCGTCGGTCTTGGTTGTTGGACTGAGTGTGCTGAGGAGGTCGGGGCGCCTGTCCTCGATTCTCCTGACGATGTTGTTGGGGTGGCACGTTACGATTCAATTTCCGGGGGCAATCTCGTGCTTGGTGGTTCCTTGCTCCGCAGTTGAAGCATCCTCCTTCGAGGACATGACAATCGTTAGCATGGTGACCGAAGTTGTTGCACCTGGTGCACCGAGGTAGTGGGTTCTGCCCTTTGTAGCCGCCGTTGTTTGGACGCTTTGAAGCGTGATTGTTGCCTCCCGTATAGCTAGGACGTTTGTGATTGGAGTGGCGCACAACGTCGTCAGCACCGGAAGGATACAGGTTCTCAAGGCGGAGGGCGTGATTCAGAGCCTCGCCCATGGTCTTGTACTCCGGGACCCCGACATGTGCACCAATAGAGGGTCGCAGGCCCACTTCGAACCGTCGCACACGGCACTCTTCAGTAGGCAGAAACTGGCCAGCGAACTTAGACAACTTGTTAAATTCTGCGACGTACTGTTCCACTGTCCTGCTCCCTTGCTTCAACTGCATGAATTCATTCTCCTTCGCTTGACGAATGGCTGACGGAAGGTACTGCACTTCAAAAGCTTTGCGGAACGTGGCCCAAAAGATCGGCGCGGTGTTGTTGTCCGGTCGGATCGCTCGCTTGCGTACGGCCCACCAGTCGTGCGCGTTCAACCGTAGTTGAAGTTGTGTGCAGGCGACTTGCTTGGATTCTTCAATGCCGAGCAGCTCGAAGTGATCTTCCAGCTCTTCCAGCCAGTCGATTGCCATGGAGGGACCCTCGGTGCCGCTGAAGGAAGCACGGCACGCCTTCTTGAATTCGGACACTTCAAAGTTGTACTTTTTCGGTGCCGCTGGTTGACGCTCGGGATCCTCCGTGTCGACATCAATGGGTTGGATCGCCGGCACGGTGACGGTAGGCGTAGTTGCAGAATTTTTGTTGGCCGCCATTGTCTGGACGATCTGCTGCAGGGTATCTAGCTGCTTTTGCTGAAGTTTGGCATGTGCATCAAAGCGAGCTTCGAACTGGGCCTGTCGTTCCTTTACCTGCTGATGCCGATTCTCGGACTGGTTTCGCTGCGCCTCCATCATGCGCAGCATCCTTTCGATTGTATCGTTAGAAGGTCCGGCCCGCGGACGATGCGAACTACTAGAGCCGCTTGAAGCGCTCTGTTCTTGCTCGGCCGTGGGCTCCGCCACTTCTGCGATACGAAGGCAAACGCATCAGTCACAAATTATTACGGACTCATTGTATGGAACAACGTATCTCATCGATGCGAGGTCAAAGGATGTAAAGCCGTGCTCTGATACCATTATGTCACGCCCCGATTCCGTAGAATCGATAGTCGTCCCCCGGGCGTAATGCCGTACGAACCTAAATTGCGATCGCACAAGGCATAGTCATAAGGTTATCCGAAACACAACATCAAATTAGAGTACACAGAGAAATTGAATGACACATTTGAAGTAGAAATAAACTTTTTCATTAATAATAGAAACTTTACATGGACTTCTTTACAATCATTGCCGCGCGGGCTACAACATGACTCGACTTACAAAATGAACGCCGATGAGATAGTCGTTCCATACATTACACCCCTTTATACAAGCAAAAACTATTACACATTTCCACCTGCGATCGAGGTAAGCCGATTCGCCATCTTTTCTTTTGGACTGAGTGCGGGGTCTTCTTCAAAAGGAATCCAGAAACAAGCCTTCACACGGACGAGGCTTCAAAAGTGTCCACGCCGCCTTGAGATTTTAGGTGGCACGCCCTTCGTGATTCGGGGGTACCTGCGTGGAGAGCGAGGATCAGTACATTACACTTTGTACTGGTGCGTGGCAAGTTAAGTTTCCAAGCTCTCATTTGGTTGAATGAGTTTATATAACTTTAGTTCATGAATGTTTCTAACCATCCTAATAAATTTCAAGTGAGCATTGACAAGCATAATGTAATTTACGTTGGAACTTACCCCCGGCGGGCCGCGCCGCGCCCTTTGAAACTTACCATGTTCTTTCCTGTCAATTGTTATCATTTACATTTCCAAGTGCAACATTTCGTGTGTTTGGTCACTGACATCACAAGCCATCCTGGACTATAGCTTTGTTAGCCGGGGCCCTTGCAGCGCAAGTAGCGAGCCCCGCTGCAAGTCCCCGCTTAACCCGTGCTATCATCCAGCACAGCTATACCGTGTTTCCTCCTAGGCCGAGTCGATCCCGTGGCCCCGGGTAGTCGCTCGAGGAAACTCTCCCTTGTCGACAAGTTGTCCAATGACCGAGTTAAGGCAACATTTAGTTATTAAGGCCTAGCCTACTTTCTCTTTGAAACTTGATTATTTTACCGTGTCCGTGCCTTTGCTTTCATCCTTTCATCCGTAGCAACACTATCGATTTACTTAAGAAGGGGGTCGAGAAGAGAAGGGTCAGCCACTCACCTTGAGTTCACTTCGGCGAGAGGACTTGTTGGTCGCGCTAGACGTCGCCTATGCGATTACCTGAAATCGCACAAGCAACCGATTAGAATACTGCATTATTCAAGGAGTTCGATAGGAAATGCGAGTTCGAAATGCAAGCCATGAAAACCATTGAAAACATTCACGAAAACGCATTCAGAAAACAAAGCCAAAACCAACGCAAGCGGCGTGAAAAACAGAGCAACGGGAGGTCTCTCCCGACTCAGCCGCAGAGCCAATCCTCGAGGCGCAACCCGCTGAATATGGGACTTGGTTCCGAAGAAGACATTCCATAACGAGGAATGGATCTTAATTCAACCGTTCCCCTTCGATCGACTCGGTCGATCCCGACCTATCGGTCCCGGCCGAATCGATAGCGACAGTGTTCCTTTCTCGCGCACCCCGTGGACAAAGTATGGGGCACGATATAGGGACGGGGCACTACAGGTGAGCGGGTGAGCCAAAGGCCATGTTGGCCACGTGGGGGTGGGGGTGAGCCAAGGCTAGGAATGGGATGGAAAACAGAGATCAGCCAGAGAGCTCTATCAATGATGGCGCGCTCCCAGAGAGCTCCATCAATGATGGCGCGCTCCCAGAGAGCTCCATCAATGATGGCGCGCTCCCACACTAAGTCCCAACGGCTAGATCCAACGGCTACATGTACTTCTCCCATGCACTTCCAACGGCTATGTAGCACTTCCAACGGCTATGTAAAGTAGAGTGTGCCAACATTTCTGGCGCACTATTAACGTCTCTATTCTCATCGTCTATATATTACAATGTTAACTCTCTCTCAAACACATTTCCTATCTCTTACAGAAGCACACAACTCTTTCTCCTATCTCTCACAGAAGCACTCCTCTGAAGCTTGGAAGCAGAAGTCTTCAGAAGCTAGTATCTCCCTCTTACAAGCTTCCAACTCCTCACGGAAGCTAGTATCTCCCTCTGAAGCTTCTCTCCCTCTTACAAGTTCTCCTTCTATATTAGCTAAACATTGTCAACCAACTTATTTTTTCCATGGATCATAATATTAAAATAGTCTGCTCACATGGTGGTAGAGTAAATGGGTTAACTTACGAAGGAGGTGACACCCAATTTTTTACAACTTATCGCCATATTACCTTAGAAAATTTACGCAATTTAATTTCAGCACATTTTTCTATTAATTATCAATTTATTTTAAAGTCTGTTTTTGGTTCCACATGTTTATTGATAGATGGTGAAGAAGCATAGAATTTTATTCTTGAGATTAATTCACAATCACCTTATATTAGTTTATATGTTACTCAAGTTTCATCATTTGCTAATAGAACTAATGATAAATTTGTTTCTAATTACCCACATGTTAACATAGGTGCTAGTTCTTCTCAAACAATTGCTCCCTTACAAGATGAACATAATGATGATGATGATTATGCTGATGATGATGATGATGATAATGATGATAATGATGATGACAATGAAAATAGTGATGATTTAATTAAAAATACTGGTTATGAGATAGATGATGATAGTACTGATAATTCTAGCACTCCTGAATTATTTGTAGGACAAACATTCGACACTCGTGCAAAATTTAGAAGTTTTATAAGTAATTTAGCAATTCGACATAATTTTAGTTGTTCAGCCAGTGCTATGAATAATTTCCATGGAATTATATATAATTGTGATAAACAGAATTGTCATTGGAGAGTATATGCCAAATCCATAGAAAAATGACAAATAGTTAAAGTTAGTACACTAGAAAGTCGTCATTCTTGTTTAAGTGGACTTACGACAGGACGTCATCGACTAGCTACCGGTGCATGGGTTAAGACAAAAATAGTTGATTTAATTAGAGATAATCCGTCATATAGTGCATCATAAATTGTGAAGGATATATTTAGATAACATCGTATACATATTACATACTCTAAAGCATGGCGAGCCCGAAAAATGGCATTACGTGAAATAAATGGTAGTTATGTTGAGGCATATGCTGGCCTTGAGGAGTATGGTTTTAGAATTATGGAGTCGAATCCAGGTAGTAGATGTTTTTTTAAGACTTCCGAATGCAACAAATTTGAGAGAATATTTATTTGCTTTAAGGCGTGTATTGATGGATTTTTAAGGGGTTGTTTACCTGTTATTAGCACTGATGCCACTTTTTTTTATCTAAATATCAAGGTATTTTATTTATTGCTTGTGCTCATGATCCTAATTATCAATTGTATCCTATTGCTTATGCTGTTGCCGAAGGTGAGAATACTGATTCTTGGTCTTGGTTTTTAAATGGTCTTAGACTATCATTTGAAAGTTATTTTAATGATTGGAGTAGTATCTCATTTATTTCTGACAAGCAAAAAAGATTAATACATGCTATGCGAAATATATTTCCAGAATCGCCTCATTTTTTTTGCATTCAACATTTTAAGCAGAATATGAAGTCTATTGTGAGAGAGAAAAAACCGAATTGTCGTAGAACGCGGTCTGCTGGATGATACATAGTATAGCGATCATATATAATAAAAGATTTGTGTAGGCTTAGCTGGAACGCTGTCCTTCTTATTTTTGGACCGTTTTCATCATCCGAGTAGGGTATCCATATAACCTATTGAAAGACAATTATTCATGATAAATTTGTACCAAATTATTAACTGGAATGACTATACTAAATTTATTAGTTACCTCATTCCACTGCAACGTATCAAATTCTTCCCGATACAGTGAAACATCTCTGTGTAAATTATGATGTGGGTCCACTACATTTGTGGCCCATCGCGTAGCAAGCAGAAAAATTCCAATATCACTTGGAATGCTGGTTACAGGTCGACCAATAAAAAAATGTTCGTAACACCATACCTACGACAGAAATAATTCGATATTCAAGAAAATGTACATAATTGAAATCAATTTAGATATTGATTTTCCATTACCTGAACCAGCGTCGCGCACCCACACAAATTTTTGGAACCATTCGATCTTGCAAATTCCGTCAAGCTGGCATATAGATACGCTAATGTAGCAGCTCCCCATGCATGACGAGTAGGTACTTTAAGATCATCTAAGAATGGTAGCAGTCGTACGTTTATTATATTTCCCTGTCCGTCGGGAAATAACATTGCCCAGGACAAACAGAGCAAATATGCTCTAGTACAGCAAAGTATCTGCAAATTATGAAACTAACATATTAAAATTAAATCGCTATTAAAATTAATAAATATTAGCCAAAAATACCAAAGAGGGACATACCCTGTAATCATCGACCGCGACTGGACCGTCGATAGTCTTATCTAAATCCATAAAATTACCCCGAAGCCAAGTTATCGTGACAAAACTCCTTGCTCCTAGGTCCGCAGGGGGCGTAATGCCTAGATATCTCCTGACTATTTCACACGGATTTAAATGTGTATCAAAATATATTGGTTCACCTGTAATAGGTAATCCTAGAATATTTGCGACATCCCAGAGTGTGATTGTTATTTCACCAACAGGCAACTGAAATGCGTTGCGTTGAGGCCACCAACGCTCGGCGAGACTAAATATGAGGTGAACATCGTGGACTAAAATTTGAATTTCATCCAGATAATGAAATCCAAATGAACGCACCAACTGCTTTTGATCATCAATTAACTCCCATGTCTGATACCTTCTCTGATTCCTCCAACTTCCATGCTCCCGTGTTCGAGCCTCGGGAGGATAATCATATAACTACAAGCGAATTTTATTTGTTACATTTATATAAAATAAATAAATAATACAGAATAACGAGAGTTACCATTTTAAAATTTACCTTTCCCTCAAAAACTAACTTAGATATATGAGTTTCTCTTTCCTGTTTCACGATTTCTGTAGTCGGTCCCCCGGGAATAAATCCGTCATTCGGTGGATTCATCTGTTACATTTTTTCGAAAATACAATTAGTAATACAAATATTCAAATAAATTCAAAATTTAATCTTGTTCAAGAGTTACTTACATTAGAAAAAGGAGGATGAAGATGAAGATGAAGAACAAGAACAAGAGAAAGAGGTGCTGTGGTGCTGTCTAAATTATGTGAGGAAGAAGAAGAGAAAGAGGTGCTGTGGTGCTGTCTAAATTATGTGAGGAAGAAGAATGGAAAGAAGGAGAAATTTATAGAGGGGAACGAGAGAAAGAGGTGCTGCCAAATGCTGCCAAACATTTCCCTCCAAAAGTTGCGACCCCCTCTGATGGCGCGCCATCATTGATGGCGCACGCTTTCCACCTCACGAGCCAAAGCCACTGAATCACTGCAAAGCCACTGAATCACTGACATATAAAGCAGTCAAAGTCACGCGCGCCAAAGCCACTGAATCACTGACCAGAGCGCGCCATCACTGATGGCGCGTCATATAGGACGTTAAACACAACGCGCCATCAATGATGGCGCGTCTTTTGGTGCCCTGACCGCCGCGTCTTTTGATGACCTGACACAGCGTCTTTTGATGACCTGACACAGCTCAGCGTCCTCGTCCTCAACGAGAGCAGCAGCATCGCGCCATCAATGATGGCGCGTTCTTTCTGGACGTCTACATACACGATGGCGCGCCATCGATGATGGAGCTTCGTTATCCAATCCACAATTTCACCAAACTTTTCACTTTTTTTAGAATTTTTGTAAACTTCTTTACCCCCTATGAAAATTTCTGTTTCCTTAATTACTTTAGGGTTGTAGGCAGATCTTCAAATTGATAATTGTATGTGCTATGACCATGCAAAATTTGATTTAACTGTTTGAACTTGTATGTAAAATTTGAAACTTAGGGTTTGGTGGTATCAAATTTCCAGTCTGAATGTTTATGTGTGGCGAACCGGAGTAAATCCTAACTTGAGTTTGTTAAACCTTGAGTTATGATAGGAAATTTACTTGTCATTTGTAACTACAATCTGGTGATAATATTACCTCCTCCAAGTTCGAATTGCCTGGGCTTGTCGGAGAAGTAATTTGACCGTGATTTAAATAAATGTACCGATGTCCAGAAATTTGAGAGAGTTGATTTCATATAGTTGGGTTAACTTAAAAGGGTTCCGGTTTAGTAGAAATATTTTTAAGAGTATCAGGTATCTCCAGAAAGTCGATTTGGACTCTTTCAAGTAATTGTTTAATCTATTTATATTGTGGTTTAGTTTAAGTACGCCTCTTATTCATAGCCTAAATTTGTCGGATTGTATCTCATTTTCGGTTGAGCGCTTACATGAGGGTGACAATGATATTGGTAATTTAATTCCACATCGGATATGAGGTGGCATCATAACGTGTAGATAATTAGAATTGGTTCAGACCTCATGAGAATTTTTTTTAGACATATGGGTCCGATTCGGATCACACCGCGTTTCCAACAAGGACTACCAAAGAATTCTCTTTGACGCGCCTAACCTAACGTGGAACAATTTCGGTAGTTTGACCCCTAATTAGTATCCTGAATTAAAATTCAGCATTTTACCTGTGAGTGAGTGAGTGTTGTTGAATGTATTATATATTAAGGTTAAACTTTAAACTAAGCTTAGTATTTGAACTTATTGACCATTGAGAGCGTAGAGGTCCAAACATTTTTGACTTCCAACTCATATCTGATGATCGTTAATCCAAAAATTCAAATTTGATATTTAATTATAATTTTTTGAACAATTTTACTGTATGGCTAACTTAGTACTAGCTCACTACTAGCAAATGCTGATGTGGGGGAGAGAGGTAACCAAGTTTACAGGTTTAGCTGGTCAATAACTTTTGGAAAATATTTTTTAAACATTTCTCTTATGTTAATTGGCTCCCAAAAATTTTGGTTGATGACATCTTCCATCATGTGACATCTGACATGGAAAGTGACATGGCAGCTGACATGTCATGTTTTAACCCAAAAAATTAATTATCCAAAAAAATTATTGTTATTGTTAATGTTAATGATAATACTAATTTTAATATTAATATTAATGTTAATACTAAAATTAATATTAATGCTAATTAATGTTAATATTAATATTAATATTAATATTAATATTCATGTTAATTTGAAGTTAATTTTAATTTTAATATTAATTTTAGAAATAAATACACCAACCCTATAGTTAATTTGCCCTTTTAGAAATAAGTAATTTGCCCTTTTAGAAATAAATAAATTAATTAATTTAATGTTAATGTTAATGCTAATTTTAATTTAATATTAATATTAATTTTAATGTTAAAGTTAAAGTTAATATTAATGTTAATTCTAATATTAATGTTATGTTAATTTTACTATTAATGTTAATGTTAACCAGCTAAACCTATAAGCTTGGTTACATTTTTCCGCCACATCAGTATTTGCTAGTAGTGAGCTAGTACTAAGCTAGCCATGGAGCAATTTCGTTTTTTGAATTACTCTAGAATTTTAAAATTCAACACGAACATTAGAAGTTTAATTTCAGACTTGCTTATTTCTTATATCCTTTATCTTGTTTTCTTATTAGATAATATATAGAAATAAATACACCATAGGGATAGTTAAAGTAATTTGCCCAATAAGTGTAAAACATAGGAATAGTTAAAGTAATTTGTCTTGCTATGAAAATTCACAAATGTAGGTAATAATCGAAAATGATAGAGCAAGGAACGAATTCTTCATTCTTGTTAAATTCTTGCCATCTTGCATTTTGATTAGGTGGCTACATAGAGTTATGGTGTTCGGGTGAGCGTTGGGCACATAAGGAATTACAAGTGACTAGATGTGAATGGAGTTCTACGAAAAGTTGTCCCGGATAGATTTTTTTTGTGTGTTTGAAAGATTTTAGGAAAAAGAAATACAAAACATACTATGATGAAATTTTCAAAACTTTCGAGAGAATATTTTGATCCTAAAACTGTTGAGTGCAAATTTAACCTAGGCTAATTAGTCGAGTTTTCATAATTGAATATGCTAGGTTAGCACCTACCGGCCAATAATTATTAATAACTTCTAGGAGACAGATACTTAGATTGTAGTAGGACGTGCACGACACTGACACTCAAATACATAATATAACCCAAAAGATATGCTTTTATGTGGTTGCAGGACGGTTCGTTGTAAGCGGATCCTTTATAGTATGGTGTTCGTATCAAGTTGTGACATCCGCATACACGAATTGAAATACATATTCATACCCTATTAAGCAAGATATAACAATGCCCTATGTTGGTTGTAGTTGAAGTTTTGCTTGTGATTGTTATGTTGCCTCATAAGGGTGGGGATTGGGGAAGAACATTAGAGACCCATATAATGAATCTTAACAATTAATTAACAAATAAAACTGATTAGTATTTTAGCTCCTTCGTCAGGCCAAGCAAAGGGAGTGTGTGAAACTAAACTCACAAACTTACAATTATGTTATTTTTCGCACCAATCCTTTACTCGATTTTGCATCGAGTAAATTAAAATACATCTTATTCCACAACCTACGTTGGACCGACCTAAGCACCGGTTAAACACTCAAACCTTACAAACAACTTTGTAACGTCCCACTTCCCAAGTGGAATGGTGACGTCATACACATCCCCAGGCTACGCGCCGAAAATCCGCGATTGTCGCCCGTAAACATCAGCAAAAATGGAAAATACCAGAGATTACAACTTATTATACATATGGAAATTGTTATACAGGACTTCATCAAAAATACTTTTACAAACTTATTACAAAAGAGATAACTGGCAAGATAGCTATGGTAGTACTGGTCCTAACTGCAATTATCCAGGCGGCTATTCCTCGTCGTACTGTGGTAGTACCTCGGCGGGGTTGTCTTCTTCTTCACCTAGCGAACAATACTAGGTCGTTTTAGAAAACGACAAGCAAGTCCTCGGTCAAGGACGGTAAAGCATACAAAAGAAAGGTACAGTTTTCTAAAAGAAGGAAATATACCGACTAGCATTATCATATAAGTTGACTTTACTAAAATCAAGGAAATGTAAATGACATCCATAAATTTGGAAGAATTTCTCTGAGCTTCCCTTGAGCTCTTAACAGGATTTGCTTCCCTTGAGCAATCAAGAACTACCTACCTTTGATAGGTGGGGTTGTTTCTGGAGTAAAATAAAATTTAGCAGACTAAATGCAATGCAAATTTTGAGAACAAAACTCTGAATTAATTCCCTAAATAATTCCCGTGAACAATCCCGTTAACCTGGGATCAGGTTGTAATTTCGGAGCCTCCCTTGGGCTAAAACCAACTATCCGATGTTACTGTCGGGATAGAAGCAACAGGCAGGAGCCTCTCTTGGGCTAGTACTTATATAGAAGTACTCTTCAGGAAATTCAGGAGCCTTTCTTGGGCTAGTACTTATATAGAAGTACTCTTCAGGAAATTCAGGAATCGCTGATCAGCTTTTTATGGTTATTATGTTACGGGATATCTAGGGATATTCGGTTGTTCTCCCCGCCCAATGCTTCCTAGAAAAGGAAAATTTCTAAAATTTCCGAAAGTCAGAAATTTGTCTATCTCCTAACTTTTCCAAAAATTTCGGCAGAGTCTCCTTTGTATTTAGGAGCTCCGACAATTTTACAAAACATGATAAAAGTATATACGGGCTCGCCGGCCCCTTCGGTGGAGCAACCCTCAACACCGGAACCACGCAGTTAATAAATGGGTACGCCGACCCCTTCGGTGGAGCAACTCTCAACACCGGAACACTCAAGCAAGCATTCATATAGACATAGAAGTGTAATTGATTCTGACTTCCTTACCTTAGCAAGCAATTTGCAATTTTAGCGAGCCAGCAGGTTTCAGGACTATTACGGCTTGCTAATTGTTATCCAAATATCAAAATTGAGTCATTAGCAACACAATGATGTCAAGTCTACTTCTATGTGGCATGACTTGTAAAACAATATTATATTCCTTGTAATATTGACTTGGCATGCAAAAGAGTTGGAATTCCATAGATGTAAAGTTACCTTGAAATATAGGAACATGTAACTGCTTAATTTAACTAATTAACCCAGTCAACGTATGTTATTTGATATATTTAATGTTTTGGACAAAATTGATATAATTTCAAGATGACCATCCTAATATCATACGAAGAAGTATAAAGTTTGTAGATATGTGTCACGGGTAAAGGTTTAAGTCCCTAGGTCATGTCAGACTTGTAGTGTTCATTAGAATGTAAGTACATAAGTTGTATAGATGAAATATTTCAAGATATACATATATGTGTATGTGAAAATAAGTATTCTTGCATCTACATGTAAATTTTCTTGCAAATATATGTGTCCATGTACGTCTAAATACACGTATTAATATTAGATGTCAAGGGTGTGTTTATACATAAAATTTATTCATATGTATATATATGTCAAAAATTTAAAGTGTCCTATTATGATGTGTCCTACACATGGTGTCCATTCCCTAGATGCAAACAATTGTTGTGACCAAAAGTTAAGGTTAATTCCTTTACTCATAGTACATACCATTCTCGAAATATTTGATTATGACAATAACCTTTAGAATTTTCGACAATTAAAACTAACCATGAATAAGAAAAATTAAATGTCATAGCAATCTCTAGAGAAAAGTGAGAGAAATGGAGAAGGAGGGAGAGGACTTGCCTTTGATTTAGGGTTGACCTAAGTTTCTTCACAAGACCCTAATTACAACCCAATAACACCCAATTTGTTAGAAAAATTCTGACCTAGGATTTAATTTAGAAGGAATTGTAGAAATTGGGGGAAGAAAAGGGTTAGGAATTACCTAGGGCTCTCCCTTGAAGTTGGAAGAGGATGAAGATGAAGTTGGGGGAAGAGGAAGTGGAAGTGGAGGTGCTGTGGTGGTGGCCGGAGGCTGGCCGGCGGCAGCAGGGGCGGCGGGCGCTGGCGGCGGCGGCGGGCGCTAGCGGCGGCAGCAGGTGCGGGTGGTGGTGGGGTTCGGGTGTGTGTGTGTGTGGTCCCCTTCTTTCTTTCTTTCTTTCCTTTTTTGTTTTTTTTTTTTTTTTTTTTTTTTTTTTTTTTTTTTTTTTTTTTTTTTTTTTTTGAGTGATAAGGCTATACAAATGTATGTATATATAGAGATGGGGTCTTTTGGTTTTTGTGTGAGGTGTCCCCCCCCCCCATGCTTGTAGGGGCACTTGGCACCCCCCCCCTATACTTGTAGGGGCACTTGGCACCCCCCCCCCTCTTAGGGTTAAGGCTAGGCTAGGGTTAGGGTTAAGGCTAGGGGCTAGGGTTAGGGTCACAAAATGCCAAAAATATATCCTAACCACAAGATAAATTAACACAGACAATAAAAATAATAATAAAATTATTTTGAGTATGACAAGTCTACCCTCCTTAGAAAAATTCCGTCCTCGGAATTGAAATAATTAGACTAACAATATGGTTACTGACCTGTCTTAGGGAAATAAATACGGGTATTGCCTCCGCATGTCCTCTTCCTTCTCCCAAGTTGAATCTCCAGGAGAATCCCTGCTCCACGCAACTCGTACTAACGGAATGACCCGATTGCGGAGTATCTTATCTCTTCGATCCAAGATCCCAACGGGTCTCTGTTCTATCCGGAGTGTTGGCCCGATGGTGATTTCTGAGTGATCGAGTATATGGCTCGTGTCCGGTACATATCTTCGTAGCTGGGAAACATGGAATACATTGTGAACTCCTTCTAGTGCTGGCGGCAAGGCGAGTCGATATGACACATTCCCAACTTTCTCCAGGATGTCAAATGGTCCAATATATCTGGGACTTAGCTTTCCTCTGGTCCCGAATCTGATGGTTCCCTTAGTTGGTGAAATTTTCAGAAATACGTGTTCTCCGGGTTGAAACTCCAATATTCTTCGATGCTTATCCGCCCACATCTTCTGCCTGTCCTGAGCTGCTTGCAGGTGACTTCTTATTGCTTTGATGATATCCACTGTTTGTGTTACTAATTCTGGCCCCAACAATTGTCTTTCTCCTACGTCGGTCCAGCATACCGGCGATCTGCACTTCCTACCATATAGTGCTTCAAAAGGAGCCATTTTGATACTATCATGATAACTGTTGTTATATGAAAATTCTACCAAATGTAGATGATCATCCCACGCTCCTCCAAAATCTAAAGTACACGCTCTCAGCATGTCTTCTAAGGTCTGAATGGTTCTTTCAGACTGGCCGTCCGTTTGGGGGTGGTAGGCAGAGCTAAATTTTAATTTAGTACCAAGACTTTCTTGCAAGCTTTTCCAGAAATGTGAAGTGAATCTGGTATCTCTATCCGATACTATACTCACTGGCACTCCATGCTGACTAACAATCTGTCTCATGTACATTTCGGCCAGGGCCTCCGTTGACTGTCCAACTCGAAAGGGCAGAAAACGAGCGGACTTGGTAAGTCTGTCTACTATGACCCAAATAGCATTATTACCCCTTTGGGTCCTAGGCAATCCTGTCACGAAATCCATGGTGAGGTGCTCCCATTTCCATTCGGGTATGGGTAACGGCTGGAGAAGTCCTGCTGTCCTTTGATGCTCCGCTTTTACTTGCTGACAGACAAGACATCTTGATACAAATCTGGCGACTTCTCTCTTCATCCCGTGCCACCAAAATGTTTGTCTCAAATCTTTGTACATTTTAGTGCTGCCCGGATGAATGGAATATTGTGAGTTGTGGGCTTCTGACATAACCTCTGTTCTTAAGTCTCCACTGGGCACACATAATCGATCTCCGAATCTTAATGATCCGTCTGGATGCTTCCTTATCCCGGTCTGGAGTCCCTCTTCTGTTTGTTTCCACATTTTCTGAAGTTTTGAATCATTCTGTTGGGCTTCCTTAATTCTATCTATTAAGGAGGACTGTACTTGCAAGTTTTGCCACATTCCTTCGGTTAGCGGGCGTATCACTTCAATTCCCATTTTCCTCAAATCCTCAAGGATTTCTTTGGGTGTATTCATAAAGAAAGCTTCGGGTCTTCTACTTAAGGCATCAGCCACCTTATTAGCTTTGCCCGGATGATAGGTCAACTCCATGTCAAAATCCTTCAGTAACTCCAACCATCTTCTCTGTCTCATATTAATCTCCTTTTGTGTGAAGACATATTTTAAGCTCTTGTGGTCTGTGTATATTTTGATTCTTTCTCCATATAAATAGTGTCTCCACAACTTGAGTGCGAATACTACCGCTGCAAGTTCGAGATCATGAGTTGGATAATTCCTTTCATGTGTCTTTAATTGTCGGGATGCATAGGCTATGACTCTCCCGTGCTGCATCAGTACACATCCTAAACCTTTACCTGATGCATCACTATATATCTCATATCCACCTGAACCAGAGGGTAATGCTAGTATTGGAGCTGTAATTAATCTTTCCTTCAGCTCGTCAAATGCTGCTTGACATTTCTCCGTCCAATTAAATTTCTCTTCCTTCCGAGTAAGACGGGTTAAAGGTTCTGCAATTCTTGAAAAGTTCTCTACAAATCTCCGATAATAGCCAGCCAATCCTAAGAAGCTTCTGATTTCTGCTACTGACTTAGGTGTTGGCCAAGACTTAACTGCCTCTACTTTCTTTGGATCCACCGAGATGCCTTCTCCACTGACAATATGTCCTAGGAATGGTATTTGGTCCAACCAAAACTCACATTTACTAAGCTTAGCATACAATTGTTCTTCTCGCAGAGTTTGCAATACTATCCTCAAATGTCTTTCATGCTCCTCTTCACTTTTGGAGTATACAAGGATGTCATCAATAAATACAATCACAAATTTATCCAGATATTGATAGAATACTCGATTCATCAGGTCCATAAATATAGCGGGTGCATTTGTCAACCCGAATGGCATAACTAAGAATTCGTAATGCCCATACCGAGTTCTAAATGCAGTCTTTGGGATGTCTTCCTTTTTCACCTTTACCTGATGATATCCGGATCTCAAATCAATTTTCGAAAATACCCTTGCCTCTCCTAACTGATCAAACAGTTGATCGATCCTAGGTAAGGGATATTTATTCTTGATGGTAACCTCATTCAAAGCCCTATAGTCAATCACCAGGCGTAGGGTACTATCTTTCTTTTTCACAAATAATACTGGTGCACCCCATGGTGAAGCGCTAGGTTGGATAAACCCCTTTGACAATAACTCCTTTATCTGTTTATTTAACTCAACTAGCTCCTCTTTGTTCATTGGGTATATCTTCTTGGCTATGGGTGCAGCTCCCGGTATCAAATCTATAGAAAATTCTACGGCTCTGTCTGGGGGTAGCCCTGGTAATTCTTCTGGGAACACATCCTTGAATTCTCCCACTATCCTTGGAAATGATTGCTCTACTACTCCTTGCAGCAATACTGGTAATTCAAATCTCTCTAGCTCCTCTGCATTGAACTCATTTTGGTCTCTTGCAAATTCATAAGACTCGCCGTCAGGGAGTTGGAATGAAATTTTCCCCTGACCGCAGTCTATATTGGCTAATGTTGCAGTTAGCCAATCCATACCCAATATTATATCATAATTGCTTGTTGGAAAGACAAGCAATCGGGTACGAAAAGCTCCTCCACCCAATTTAATGGGACATCTATGACATACTCGACTGACTTCTACTATTCCATTACCGGTGAGTACTTTCAATGATTTAGGTAGAGGTTGTGATTCTATTTCACGTTGTGATATAAAAGAAGATGCTATAAATGAATGGGTAGCCCCGGAATCAAATAATACTGAGGCTGGGTATGAAGAAACTAAAATAGTACCTGAAACTACTTCTCCAGGGATATTCGCATCTTCAGTTCCCATTATGAATGCTCGCCCTTGCCTATTCCTTTTCTTGTTATTATTTTGAGCTTGAGCTGCTCGTTGTGCTTGTTGAAACTGATAAGCCTGAGGGGCATAGGGCGGCCTTTGCTGATTTCCATAAGCCATTCCCGCTTGCGCTGTTGGTGCCTGTATCATTGGTCGAGGTTGGTTTCCTTGAACTGGAGGTCGGTATCCCTGAGTGAAACCCTGTGTCCTTGCTCCATTCGCAGGCAGCTGAGGACATTGACTGATTGGATGGTTTGCTCCACACCTCAAGCAAAGCCCCAATCTTCTCCTACATACACTCCTCTTATGTCCTGGCTTCTGGCAGAAATCGCAGATAAGGAATTTGTCCGAGTTGCCATTCTGAGGACGCTTAGGTGGTCCTTGCCAGTGATTCTTGTTAGAGGATGATCCTTCCTCAAAAGTTCTCTTGGGTTGTGATGACCGGAAAGGTTGCTCCTCTTTCAGGATTCTCTCCTGGTCTCGAGCAGCTTCTGTTACCTCAGAAAAGGTCTGGCACCGGTAGGACGCGACCCTGCTTTTCAATTGGGTCCCGAGCCCTTCCAGGAACCTAGAAATTTTTGTTTCTTCGTCGGCTATCATGTTAGGAGCAAAGCGACTGAGTCTGGAAAACTCTACAGCATATTCGTCGACGGTGCGTCTTCCTTGTTTAAGATAGTTGAATTGCCGCTCTAACTCTATTCGTGCTGATTTAGGATAGAATCTTTCCTCAAACTTCTTCTTGAATTCTGCCCATGTCATGACCTCATCGGAATCTTCAGGGTACTCAGCACTCCACCAGTATCCAGCGATATCTTCTAGCTGGATACGGATTGCTGGCACCATATCTTCGGTTTTGAGCTTTGCGGCCTTCATTAAGCCTTCAATGGTTTTCAACCATTGACCCGCTTCCATTGCATTTTCAGTTCCCTTGAACTTAGGTGGCTTAAGATCTCGAAAATCTTTTAGGTTTCTCTCTTCTGTTTTCTTGGGGTTCTGCATTTGTTCCAATATGGTTGTATTGGCAACATGGGCTGCATTGGCCTGCTGATTATGGGATTCCAATAATTGCTGGAATAATCGAAACATATCGGCCACAGTTGGTTCTTGAGGGGGCGGAGTACTTGACTGGCCGTGGTTGTCCATATCCTGAGATTTGGAAAAACGCAATTCTTAGGGAAGTGTTTAACTCGTAATCTCCAACAAGAGTGTATCATGAAACTTCGTACATATATATATATATTCATTAAGATGAGAGTAATTACAAAATGGTGCTCCTTACTCTCATTTTTCATTTACATACATTCTTGCTACTTAGTTACTCATGTCACCCATCATTCCAAAACGCGACATGGTAAACTATTCTACTACATACAAGTACATATCTGCAGATGCCAAAATACAAGGAAAAGGACTCCTTCACTATGTACAGGGTTAAGACATCTTATGCTACGGCTTCAATAAGCTCCCTTCCTTCAGCAAGGATCTCCACTTCTGTATACATCCTCTCAAAGTCATCCATGGTGCCTTCGTAGCCGTGCAATCCGACATAGATACGGTTCGGGTCTCGGACATAAAGACAGTAGGTGATGTACTCAAAGTATACTTCAGCGCCATCCTCCACGTCTCGTACCATAGGACGCCTGACTCCATAGAATACTTGGTAGACATGAATGTCATACCAGTCGGGTGCGTTCCATAGCATCCTGGCATAGCGTTGGTACAGGTACAAGGTGTACTCGCTTCCATCCCATTCCAAACTGGGTATAAACAGGTCCATATCCTGGATATCCTATGTAAGAATTTCTTATAAGGAACATAAGGAGAAAAGCATATTTTATTTATTTATAGATCAATATGCCCTTGGCTTACATACATACTTGGTCATATTCTACCTACATGCAGATATATCTTACATTCCATTCATTCTAGCTACACACACATACTTATCATCTATAGATACTAGGGATCTAAGTCCATATTCCCTACTTACTTGCATTCTTACTACATATATTACATACATTCCATATACATATATGCTTGAGGATCTAAATCCACATCTTCCTGATGTTGTGCACTATTGCGTTTGGATGAGTCTGCAGCCATTCTTCCAAGGTACCATTGCGATCAGTCTTTGGGCCTTTGGTGGGTTCTGCCTTTATCAGGACATAATAATGTACCGAGTTGTAATACTCCTTCCTTTCATCATCTATGTCTGACACTACTGGATATTTCAATTCGTAGTGTACTCCATAGGCTTCGATCATTCCTTTACGGGCTACGTGCCACATCTTCTTTACAAATGCATAATACTCGTCTAGGCTGTGACTATCATTTCCCAGTCTTGCGAAGGGTGCAAACCGAGGCATGACCTAGATTGAAAGGAAAATAAAAGTATTTCTTCCTTAGGTTAGTAACTCCTTAGTAGGATTTAAGATCTAGACAGGAAAGAGGAATTTGTAAGGAAAAAAGCTACCAACTATTTATCTACCTTACTTAAGGATTTCTAAGATATGATTGGAAATCAAAGCTTTCTATCTGAGTATAAAACCTACGTCTAGACCTAAGGTCCGTTCTGGATTTTCCATTTTCGCTGACCTGCATGGGCCACCACTAAAAGGACGTGTAACGTCCCACTTCCCAAGTGGAATGGTGACGTCATACACATCCCCAGGCTACGCGCCGAAAATCCGCGATTGTCGCCCGTAAACATCAGCAAAAATGGAAAATACCAGAGATTACAACTTATTATACATATGGAAATTGTTATACAGGACTTCATCAAAAATACTTTTACAAACTTATTACAAAAGAGATAACTGGCAAGATAGCTATGGTAGTACTGGTCCTAACTGCAATTATCCAGGCGGCTATTCCTCGTCGTACTGTGGTAGTACCTCGGCGGGGTTGTCTTCTTCTTCACCTAGCGAACAATACTAGGTCGTTTTAGAAAACGACAAGCAAGTCCTCGGTCAAGGACGGTAAAGCATACAAAAGAAAGGTACAGTTTTCTAAAAGAAGGAAATATACCGACTAGCATTATCATATAAGTTGACTTTACTAAAATCAAGGAAATGTAAATGACATCCATAAATTTGGAAGAATTTCTCTGAGCTTCCCTTGAGCTCTTAACAGGATTTGCTTCCCTTGAGCAATCAAGAACTACCTACCTTTGATAGGTGGGGTTGTTTCTGGAGTAAAATAAAATTTAGCAGACTAAATGCAATGCAAATTTTGAGAACAAAACTCTGAATTAATTCCCTAAATAATTCCCGTGAACAATCCCGTTAACCTGGGATCAGGTTGTAATTTCGGAGCCTCCCTTGGGCTAAAACCAACTATCCGATGTTACTGTCGGGATAGAAGCAACAGGCAGGAGCCTCTCTTGGGCTAGTACTTATATAGAAGTACTCTTCAGGAAATTCAGGAGCCTTTCTTGGGCTAGTACTTATATAGAAGTACTCTTCAGGAAATTCAGGAATCGCTGATCAGCTTTTTATGGTTATTATGTTACGGGATATCTAGGGATATTCAGTTGTTCTCCCCGCCCAATGCTTCCTAGAAAAGGAAAATTTCTAAAATTTCCGAAAGTCAGAAATTTGTCTATCTCCTAACTTTTCCAAAAATTTCGGCAGAGTCTCCTTTGTATTTAGGAGCTCCGACAATTTTACAAAACATGATAAAAGTATATACGGGCTCGCCGGCCCCTTCGGTGGAGCAACCCTCAACACCGGAACCACGCAGTTAATAAATGGGTACGCCGACCCCTTCGGTGGAGCAACTCTCAACACCGGAACACTCAAGCAAGCATTCATATAGACATAGAAGTGTAATTGATTCTGACTTCCTTACCTTAGCAAGCAATTTGCAATTTTAGCGAGCCAGCAGGTTTCAGGACTATTACGGCTTGCTAATTGTTATCCAAATATCAAAATTGAGTCATTAGCAACACAATGATGTCAAGTCTACTTCTATGTGGCATGACTTGTAAAACAATATTATATTCCTTGTAATATTGACTTGGCATGCAAAAGAGTTGGAATTCCATAGATGTAAAGTTACCTTGAAATATAGGAACATGTAACTGCTTAATTTAACTAATTAACCCAGTCAACGTATGTTATTTGATATATTTAATGTTTTGGACAAAATTGATATAATTTCAAGATGACCATCCTAATATCATACGAAGAAGTATAAAGTTTGTAGATATGTGTCACGGGTAAAGGTTTAAGTCCCTAGGTCATGTCAGACTTGTAGTGTTCATTAGAATGTAAGTACATAAGTTGTATAGATGAAATATTTCAAGATATACATATATGTGTATGTGAAAATAAGTATTCTTGCATCTACATGTAAATTTTCTTGCAAATATATGTGTCCATGTACGTCTAAATACACGTATTAATATTAGATGTCAAGGGTGTGTTTATACATAAAATTTATTCATATGTATATATATGTCAAAAATTTAAAGTGTCCTATTATGATGTGTCCTACACATGGTGTCCATTCCCTAGATGCAAACAATTGTTGTGACCAAAAGTTAAGGTTAATTCCTTTACTCATAGTACATACCATTCTCGAAATATTTGATTATGACAATAACCTTTAGAATTTTCGACAATTAAAACTAACCATGAATAAGAAAAATTAAATGTCATAGCAATCTCTAGAGAAAAGTGAGAGAAATGGAGAAGGAGGGAGAGGACTTGCCTTTGATTTAGGGTTGACCTAAGTTTCTTCACAAGACCCTAATTACAACCCAATAACACCCAATTTGTTAGAAAAATTCTGACCTAGGATTTAATTTAGAAGGAATTGTAGAAATTGGGGGAAGAAAAGGGTTAGGAATTACCTAGGGCTCTCCCTTGAAGTTGGAAGAGGATGAAGATGAAGTTGGGGGAAGAGGAAGTGGAAGTGGAGGTGCTGTGGTGGTGGCCGGAGGCTGGCCGGCGGCAGCAGGGGCGGCGGGCGCTGGCGGCGGCGGCGGGCGCTAGCGGCGGCAGCAGGTGCGGGTGGTGGTGGGGTTCGGGTGTGTGTGTGTGTGGTCCCCTTCTTTCTTTCTTTCTTTCCTTTTTTGTTTTTTTTTTTTTTTTTTTTTTTTTTTTTTTTGAGTGATAAGGCTATACAAATGTATGTATATATAGAGATGGGGTCTTTTGGTTTTTGTGTGAGGTGTCCCCCCCCCCCCCATGCTTGTAGGGGCACTTGGCACCCCCCCCCTATACTTGTAGGGGCACTTGGCACCCCCCCCCCTCTTAGGGTTAAGGCTAGGCTAGGGTTAGGGTTAAGGCTAGGGGCTAGGGTTAGGGTCACAAAATGCCAAAAATATATCCTAACCACAAGATAAATTAACACAGACAATAAAAATAATAATAAAATTATTTTGAGTATGACAAACTTGGTCCCGAGTAAATGAAATTATTGTTTAGATAGAGGTAGGGGTGCATTTGGTTTGTAGAGTTTGGCGTCAATGTAACATAGTTGGCATTAAATTGTAAATCTGATTCGGCTGTTTGTTTGGACCAAAAAAATGGATGTAATGTAATGACCATTACAAACTTAACTGCATTATATCATTTTTTAAAAACCAATTACATCATAAAACTCGTGTAGTCACAATTACATTACACCTTAAACTTACAAAATAATACTTTCTTTTTTAGTTTATTGTAATTGTTGTTGTTGTTCATATTATTATTACTATTTATTTTATTTTTAGATGTTTAATATTTTTATTTTTATTTTTTAAACAAAATTATTATGTTAAAAGTTTCTAATTTTCTAAGTTTTGTTTGTTCCATATTTTTAGTTTTTTTACTTACTTAATTTGTTATCATTTTTTAAAAGTTTTTTTTTTTTAGAAAACTTTTCTCTTCTAAATGTTATGGTTGGCCAAAATAGAATATACAATCTCAAATATATAATTGTCTATATGGTAAAATAATAATAATTATTCTTCATTTACGTTTCATGCTAAACCAAATATTTGAATACAACTGATATTACATTATATTACATTACATGGTTTGGTTACATGTTCCAACAAACATAGTAGTAATTGTAAATATACTTTATTACAAATTATATTCCATTATGATTACAGTAAACTAAATACAACTTAGATGTTATTCATAATGAATCGCATTCATTTAGAAATGTTTGAATGTTGGACAAAATGTGTTGTGACTGGAGTGGTGAATACTATGAATCGTAGGTTTAGCAATTTAGGGTTGTTCATTTTTTTTCTATTTCCAACCATCAAATTTTCTTTTCTTCATTTGGTACTCCTTTTTTTTAACACTTTTACACGCATATTGTCGGATCTTTGCATGTCTTTGATGGCCTAGTATTTGTTTATTAGGCATGAATGTGTATCCCGATAAGACACTCTCGTTGTATGACGTAGAGGAGACCGAGGAGCAGGAGTAGAAGGTTAGAGAAGGAAGACTTGTACTTTCATTGTATCTCACTCATTTTGTAGTAGATACAAGCGTAACTATGTTAATATATTTGGGGCTGTATATTGCACTTGGATGTTCTAAGTAAGAAGTCAAGTTCTTTCCTTCAGAATATAATTTTTGTAATTGGTCTTGTAGTGCTACCCCTTCGTCATTTCTTTTCCAACAAGCTCTACATTTGTCAAAACAATAAAAAAAAGTGTAATGAGTTTTTCCACCACTTCTAGAGCCAATTTGGTTCATCTAATACTTCATTTGGTGCCAGACACAACGGAAAAGCCAAATAAAATACATTGTGGATAGGATAAACGTATTATCCATTATGAGTTTCAAATGACCGTTTTTGGAACCATAAATCAAATAAGCATACCATATCCTAAATGAGAAACGAAATGACCATCTCGCAAACTACAATCCTAAATAAGCCTTAATTTTCTCCCTTTATTAACTTTTTTTTCATATGACAAACTGAGTTCAAACAAGTCCAGCTCTCGTGGCTCATGTGGAAAACAGTACGGACACCAAACATGATTGACAAGTTTGAGCTCTTCAACCGTAAGGACGTGTAGTATGTGTGGTTTGTAATAAAAGGAAAAAAAAGGGTTCAAACAAGACAGCAAGCCTTGACCCAATGGGTTGGGCATGGGCCTGAAAGCCCATCTAAAGTCTGAAGCCCCTGGCTTTCTTCAATCCAAAACCTAAAACACTATCTTTTCTCTTTCTTCTTCTTCTTTTCTTCATCTTCCTTCTGTTTCCAAATGCTCTCCTCTTCCTCCTTCCGTCTCCTCCGCAAGCTCTCCCCTCTCCTTCCACTCCTCCACCGACCTCCTCCTCCGCCTCCTCTTCCCCTCCTCCGAAAATCTCTCCCCTTTCTCCAAACCCACCTCTCTTTCTCTTCTTCGTCTCCAACCAAAACTACAGCCAACATAAGCAATACTGACACTTCGACCGCTATTAAAGAGGAAGAAACTGATGGAGATGAAGGAGGAGGAGAAGTGGAGGATCAGAGCATTAGTTATCGGCACACCGACGCCTACGCGGCCATCGAGCTCGCCCTCGACTCCGTCGTCAAGGTCTTCACCGTCTCCAGTAGCCCCAACTACTTCCTTCCCTGGCAGAACAAGTCCCAGAGGGAGAGCATGGGCTCCGGTAAGAAGAAGAACAAAAAAAAAAAAGGTTCCTCTTTTTAAATTTTCGATTTTGGCAGTGCCCATCGCTTCAAAATCGCAACTTTTGAGGGAATCATGGCTTGTTTTCACATCATCATCTTTGCTAATTTTGAGTTTTATTACTGTCCACTGCTTCAAAATTGTGACCTTTATTTATTTATATGGGTAGTTTGATTAGATGGAATCATAGGGTGTTCTCGCATTATTCTAGATGTTGCTGTGCGTTGCTTTAAAATTGTGACTTCTTGTCTGGCTAGTTTGGTTGGAAGGAATCATGGGTTGTCTCGCATTATTTGAGCTATTGGTTAATTTGGTTCTAGAGTTTCATATGTGCCCATTGCTCCAAAATTGCGGCTTTTAGATACGACCTTCGAGACCGTAGGCCGATTTGAGTAGCATTTCTTCCATCTCGTACCGTAGGCCAAAATTGCGGCTTTGGGTTTTATAGGTGTTCGTTGCTTCAAAATCACAACTTTTTAAGAACTGACTATTGTGGTTAAATGAAATTTAGGTTATCGTCTTTGGAAATTGTTTCACATTAGCAAAGCTACTTAAGCTAATAATAGCAAGAGCTACAAAAGAAGCTTATGGTGGAGTATGAGCTTTAGAACTTTCTCAAATCAAAATAGACATTATGGGGCCTCACTCACCCGGATGACGGTGGAGACTCACTCACTGAAGAGGAGAATTCGCTTTCTCATCCTTTGCGCATACTGTGAAATCCAAAATATTCCCATATCGGATAGGAGATGGAATTTGTTGGCTTATATATGTGTGCTCGAGTCTCATGTGAGGATTAACCATTTTGACAAGTGATAGCCAAGTGGTGAAGCACACTAAGGCCCATGCGTGTTCATGTCCTGGCAGGTCTGAGAGACGGTGCGTGTTACATAGCCATTGCAAGTAACTGCAAGATCACTTTATTCTTCAAAACACTACAAAGCTTACCAATATATATTCCAGTGCTTGACCAATGAGGCCAGCCAGACCTGAAGTTCTGACAGTTGACTGAGGGAGCCTTTTTGTTGATTCTGAAGAGCTTGATCTTGAGCTTTAAACCAGAATAATGCATGATTTATATTTGGTCATTAGAATCAAGTGCTCTTCTTTGAGTTGTAGTTTTGAGAAAATATGTCTTCAAAATTTGATAGCAAATGTAATTCCGCAAATTATGATTATACAAATAACATCATCATATGGTGCAGCAAGCCACTTGCCCGAATGATTGTCAGTCTCCAAATAATATATTGTTGAGCTGACGTTAGAAAGCATGATAACTTACATGGAAGTACATGCTTGAGCAGGGATATACCTGTTGTTACCATGCAGTTTAGCATCGTGCAACTAAGGACAAATCTTCCATGCTCCCATAAGTTAGATAAAGTGGTAAATGGGCTTTCTCTAAAACCTAATAGACTTTCCTTTCATTTTCACATAGTTTAAACTTATGCAAAGGTGAACTGCTCCAAGCTTCATAGACTAGAAAAGTCTAAACTAAACGCCATGGTAAGATGATAAGATTTTTATAGGAGTTGCATTAATGTCTTTGGCACAATAAGCGAAAGAGGGAATTCACATTATTGAGTAGGTTATATTTTATTCCTTCATCAATTTTCCGTGTGTTTTGTCATTGGATGTCAAAGCTTTCAAGGTATAATACCATCTATTTAGATTATAGCCAATGATTACTTTAGATGACCTTGTATGGGAATTTTCAGTCTGCGAGACCAGATGATGGTAGTCTTTTGATGAAGCAGGTTTGAAGAGTTGGGAGGAGGTGGACTGTGAATTGATGGAAATCCTCCCACGAAATATGTTACGTACATTCTTTACCGAACCAGACAGTTGATCACCATCTACGACATATTTTATTCATTGAATTCTTATAGTGGTTTCCAATGTCAAGATTAATTTATGATGAATGTGTATTGTTTAAAACCATTTAAACCTTCAATTTGAAAATCACTATGCATTGTGGTTCTTGTTTATTTTAAGTTTTATATACAAAACAGGCACTACTTTTCTTTTTTCAGCTACATGCCACCTCCATTTTGATAGGCGGATGTCCTAAGACGTTCACTTTCTACCACCACATAAGAAATGCAGACATAATATCAATATTATTTCTATTGTCCTGTTGATGTTTCATGGGATTCTTTGTACATATTTTATTTCATTGCTCTTTTTGTTGTGATAACTTATGCTATTAAATGAATGTCATGAAGGATTTGTGCTTCCTGGACGACGGATTGTGACCAATGCTCATGTAGTAGCTGATAATACCTTTGTTCTTGTAAGAAAGCATGGCTCACCTACCAAGTACAGGGCAGAAGTCCAAGCTATTGGTCATGAATGTGATTTAGCTCTTCTCACTATTGAAAATGAAGAGTTTTGGGAGGGGATGACTTTCTTGGAGCTTGGTGATATTCCATTCTTACAGGAAGCAGTTGCTGTTGTCGGGTATCCTCAAGGTATGGTTTCAGACTTGATATGGGTGATGAGAAAATCAGTATATTAGTTTCTGATATATGACATTCAGGATGAAGATTATTGTAGTTGTAGGTAATAAGGATGCTTTGACATCTGAAAAAGTATCATACATACTCGTGCTTTACTTTCTTAAAGGAGATTGGTGTCATTGATGCCATCGAAGAGGGAAGAAGCTTATTTGAGATGGAGCATAAAATTTGCTTAAAAAAAGACGTACAATAAATTGCATTAAACCCGTATCTTTCAAGCATCATTTCATATTCTCACTAGCATTGTGATGTTTTTTTTCTCTGCTTTACGTCGTTGACAGCCTCAGGTATGGTAGTTAGTGTTTGAAATCTAGAATGCATAAGTGCATCCTACGCATATCCTTGAAGTGCAGTAGTGACTGAGTATCCTATGATTTGACGTGCAACATAAGTTTCAGTATTACTTAGACGATGTCTTGATAAAGGGAGGTATAGCTCGCCATCATCATTAAAGTGATCATGCCTGATCACAAGAAATTAGTTCTACCAATTTGATAAGATAAAAATGGAAGATAATTAAGAAAAACAACATAATGCTTCCTAATTCTGATCTTTACCATTGGTATGTTCCTGTCTCTCAAACCACAAATTTATATATACAGAATGAGCATTAGTATTTTTATACATTAATAGACCATTATTCTCATTTATTGGTCTAAAAGGTGTGGACTTAAATTGAAATACAAACCCAACATCTCGAACCTGTAATTCTCCATTATGATGACACCTTCACACTTTTTTGGAGGTAAAACGGTGGCGAAAGCCCCCCTCCCCCCTCTCTCATTAAAGAGAAATGAAAAGAAACATCCTCCAAAAGGAAACAATAAGAAAAAAAAGTTGGGTAAAAGGATACCCAAATACAAGAAAAATCATCACATAGCCATCTCAAAATGATCCCCAAAGAAATCCAAAACTGACTGTTGATGTAAGCACTCCTGCCTTACTCTCCCCTGACATGGTCCGAGTCTCTACGTCTCTCTCTTGCAACAGTTCTCTCATCTTTTGTGCTCTCTCTATCTCACTAGCCCAAAATATTACATTAGCATAAATCCAGTGTTGCATGCGAGGTACATTCCAGAAAGCATTATTATTAAAAAGATCATTGCATTTCTCTCAAGCCAACATGCTAAGAAATGGTCTCTGTAATTTTCCATAACCTAGAACGTATTGTTAGGTACCTGCAAATGAATATCAAATTGTCAACTACTAAATTACTAATATCTCACAAAGCATTATCCTCTAATTTTTAAAATAAAGATTAGTATCTCTAATTACATCATATCCACTTTATGATGCCAGGACAATTTTCTTGAACGGGGAAAGATAAGTCTAATTAAGAGAATGAAGAGGGTAGCTTGGAAATTATGACAAGTTTGGGTAACTTGGAAATTATGAGAAGTTTGGAATCTTGCAAGTCAGATAGGAGTGGGAACTCATTCAACCAAGCAAGAGAGTACTCTTCCTTTCCTACTTTATCCACAAGGATCTTACAAGGGGGATAGCAACGCACTTAACATGATTTTTACCCTTTGACCTAGGCTTTCAACCAAGTTTCGCAATTTCGATACCAAAATCGTTATTTGCAATTTGCGATGGTCTTCCAGTTTCATGGTTTAAGCCAAAAGTAACAAGAAATTATTTTCAAACTAGAAAATATTTGATACATTTAGAACAGTCTTATGTATTATTTGTTCCCAATTAGTTTTGAATGGGATATTATTCATGTCAACATTGCTGAACTATTCATCCATAATAGATATTGTTGTTTATTACTTGCTTCTAGACAAAGTACTCCCACAATAGATAGTTTTGAAAGAAAAATATATATTAAGAGATGTATATATGTTATGAATTTATAACGTACAACACCGACAATGGCTGGTGGTTAAATTATATTGATAAGTGAGACAAACATGTTGATCTTTAGCATAGTTGAATCATCATGTCGATATTCTTGTTGCCATTCTTCTCTGTATTTTAATTTTCTTCTTTGCTGAATTAACCATCAAAAGAGCCACAATTGACATATCAATCGGCATTGGTAGGGGTGAGTATCGGAATGAACATGCCAAAAAGGATACTTGTCGGTGTCGTACGATGTTGCGAACCATGCTTTCAACTTCCTTGGCGATGTATCCCATTAATAACTTATAACTCTGATGGCTACATCTTGGCTTCAATGATATATTAAGTGATTTTCGTTACGCGCTCGGTCCATGGTTTACCTGTTTAATCGCAATTCCACTGCCACTTGGAATTTTCAATTAAACGGACACCCGATTAATATGATCCAGTGACCATTTACTCAGCTATTGATCAACAATCAATCCTTTTATGGAAGACTACATTTTTTAATTGTACACCTATTTACTTCTATTGGAGACCTACATTCCACAACAGTTATACATGTTTTTTACTATAACACGGAAGGTCGAAATTTTTTATAATCATGTATAGTTCTTGCTCATCTAGAAAATCATGTATAATATAAAATCGATATAGTGGTATAGGAAGAGTGATTTTGTTGAGAGAGAGACAATTCATTATAGTGGCACTAATTTTTTATGAATGCATCTGGTGCAGGTGGAGACAACATTTCTGTTACTAAAGGAGTCGTGTCCAGGGTGGAGCCAACTCAATATGTTCATGGTGCTACCCAGCTCATGGCAATACAAATAGATGCAGCTATTAATCCTGGGAATAGTGGAGGGCCTGCAATCATGGGTGACAAGGTTGCTGGAGTAGCTTTTCAAAATCTCTCAGGTGCAGAGAATATAGGGTAAGTTCAAGAAATATTAAGATTTCTCTCTCCACTATCATAACAGTTCTTCTGTATCTCTTTGACAAATCAATGAACGGGAAAGGGTTTATTAGAATTTAGAAGTATATGGGTGAGACTTCACAAATACTTAATTATGCTGGTCTTGATCATTCCATTAGCCTTATGTGGAAATGTATGAGGCAGGGCAATGATACAAAACTGTATGAACATTTATAAAGGTGTAGCGGTAGTACGCATGAATTTGTAGTAAGGAGTCATTTTATTTGAAAAGAAACTCTTACCAAATAAAGTAAAGCATATCCTACCTACACTTAATATCCTAATCATGATTAATTTATTACTTTTGGTCGAGCTCTTATTCAATAAACTTTTCTCTTTTAATCATATTTCTTTTGGATCACTCTTGGCTTGTAGATATATTATACCAGTCCCAGTGATAAAGCATTTTATTGCTGGTGTTGAAGAGAAAGGAAAGTATATTGGATTTTGTTCTCTTGGATTATCATGCCAAGCTACTGAAAATGTTCAGTTGAGGGAGCACTTCCACATGCGTCCAGATATGACTGGCGTGCTTGTGAGCAAAATTAACCCTCTTTCTGAAGCTCATAAGATATTGAGAAAAGATGATATCATTCTTGCCTTTGATGGTGTACCTATTGCCAATGATGGAACAGGTTAGTCAATTCAGTCCCTCTCAACTACTTTTCTCTTGGGGTAGGCTTTAATACTTTTTTCCTTCTTATTTCTGTTATCCCACCTTCTCCTGGGAAACAAGCTTTGTTGTATATGGAATTAGTTCTTGACACTGTGACCATTGACTTATAGAAACTGATACCAATAGACATTAGCTTTTTCAGTTACAATTTTTGTTTATTTCACTCTTTGCATGCTGTTGTATTTGCAGTTCCTTTCCGAAATAGAGAGAGAATAACCTTTGACCATCTGGTCTCCATGAAGAAACCTGGAGATACAGCACTTGTTAAAGTATTGAGAGATGGTGTAGAACATGAATTCAGCATTTCTCTACGACCTGTGAGTTTGTCCAGTTCCTTTATAACCTTCTCCCGTTGATTCCATTTTCATACCTTTGCTGCTGATACTTGCAATAGTATCGTAACTGAAAGTGTTGTATGCTTATAATGTACTGTGAGCAATTACCAGACTTCAACTAGGAAATGACAGAATATCTAAATGAACATATATGACTTACCACTCCCCATTTCTAGAAATCTCTACAAATTTCTCTACCGAATGAGGTATGCTACTTACACATGTAGTTGAGCCAATAACTACACCATATTCATTTTTTTAATCAGAACTAAGAATTCTCAATCTTACACTAAACCAAGAGGGCTAGAATAGAGTCTACTGCTGAACCTGCGTTGCTGTTAGGTTGGGTAGTATAAATTTGATAACCTTATTGGAATAACATATTTGTTTTGCTATTTTGCAGTTACCACCATTGGTTCCAGTTCATCAATTTGACAAATTGCCTAGTTACTACATTTTTGCTGGTTTTGTTTTTGTTCCACTGACTCAGCCCTATCTCCACGAATATGGAGAAGACTGGTATAACAGTTCTCCTCGTCGGTTATGTGAACGGGCATTGCGAGAGCTACCTAAAAGGGCTGGGGAACAGCTAGTTATCTTATCTCAGGTATGTTTGTTTTCTCACAATAATTATAATTACTTCATTTCATTGCTTGAATGGGTTACTTTTAGTGTATGAATTGTAAGAGAGTACTCTCTCTCTCTCTCTCCCCCATGCTGGGAAGGACCACATTTTCTTTGCAAATTAGCAACCAAATGGTTGCCTGGTTGGTAAATTGATGAGATTATACACAGGTCTTGAGTTCAATCTTCACTAGCCACATTATGATTGGTGTATAATTATTTTCGTAGTTTCCCGTTAAGTTTTAAGTTAATATATTTTCGCAAGCCCTAGAAAAAATTTCTGCATCTGCCAATGCCTACTTTAAGTTAATATATTTTCGCAAGCCCTAGAAAAAATTTCTGCATCTGCCAATGCCTACATGAATATATCTAGGATTCTGGGTTTCACAACTGGTACATTCTTAAACTGACCATTCTCTCTTAAGTTCTCTAATTTAAATATCAAAGGTGTCACTAATAAGAAACAATAGCATAGTAACGTAATGGTGCAGTTACTCTGTAAGGGTCTTTATTAGTTAATTTCACCTAGACGCAGAAATTATAGAAGTAGTCTAGTAGAGATTACGACCTGAGATGTTGCGTAGTATGCTTATAGTGTTTTTGAGAAATGCACATCTTTGTGCTGCTGAGGTGAGGAAGAACCCTAGTGAAGATGAATCTTGAAGATGAATCCAGGTTTGAAGGAATGATACAAGTAGGGAAGATATCTTTTGTGATTTATAACTCGAAAAATCGGGTCGGAGGTTCGAATCCTCCTGGACGCGATATGCTCTTAAATATTAAAGACATAAGGAATTGAGAAATTCAAGTAGCGGTTGATTGAAAGCCGGACCTGTAGGAGCGGTATGCTTGGCTAGATGATCGTGGTGTTGAAGGTCAAGTTCAAGCAGAACGTGCGATGAAGATCGACCTGAGTAGCAGATCGAGGAAAAAATCGATGATCAATATGCAAAGATTGAGACCCAGGCAAGCAGAGGGAGGATGATGTAATAAGCTTTGGGCTAAGCTCGTGGCGTAGATTGTAATACAATTACCTTGCTGCAATATATATATATATATATATATATATATATATATATATATAATTTGTGTTTTGAACACGTCCTCCAAGATGCAAGCAACAAGCTTTACAGTTGCACCAAGTGATACCCACAAGAGGTAATCCCATACTATCAAAACACCATTGGGAAATATATTTCAAGGAATTTTACCACCTTGGATTTCATCACCTAGATTCGTACATCTTTTTATTTTGAAGTTGGAAGAAGTACATCTTTCCGCAAATTTGAAGGGTTTTAGGTGGAAAAAGGTCATGTGAGGATCCCTAGGAGTTTTTGCTTAATTTGAAGTTGGAGGTAAATCTTGAGGCTGTGCTTGGTTTGAGAGAATGGAGGAAAGGAAAGGAAAAGAAAAGGAAAGGAAAGGAAAGGAAAAGGAAGGTGAAAATAAAGGAAAAGTAAAATGATATTTTTTTTATTGTTTGGTTTATAAGAGATTTCGAGTGAAGAAAGTAGAATTAAGAGAGATTTGGCTATTGAGGCGGGGTAGTGAGAAAGGAGTGGTGAGAAGAGGGAAGAAAATAGGAATTACACCTATTTTTTAGAGAATCTTGGAAAAATATATATTGGTTAAGATTCTCCCATTTTCTTTTACTTTCTCTTTTCTTTTCTTTTTCCTAACTAACCAAGCATATTAAACCCATGTTCTTTTTTCATTTTTCTTTCCCTTTCCTCCATTTCCTCTCAAACCAAACATAGCCTAAAGGGTGTTTATAGAGGTTTATTTTTTCCCTGGAAAGGCAATCTAATAGTGAGGGCCTACAAGGACTTCACCAACCTTTAGTATTTCCATAGGCAAATGCTGTGAATTTTGTGTCCTTTGGAGTTATTTCTGATTATGGTGGCACTGAAGTGAACTTGCAGATACGAGTAAAGATGATTTGAAAATTTGAAGTGTGTTATGATCAAGATTCGCAGTATTGGTATCGGAATCGGTACCGGACCATTCCTATGAGTATCGAAATCGGCAGTTTCGGATCGGAGTATCCTATTGTTTGGTATCGGAAAACAAATAATTATTAATAAATATATTAACATTTAGAAAATATATTTTATACATTTAGGCATATTTTAAAGTATTTTTAGTGTTTCTTAGTAATTTTGAAATTGAATGAAATAGTAGTCACCCTTGCCGATTGGTTTACATGTGATACATTTTTTTTTTCTTTTACATGCTTTTACACCCTTGTTGATTTTTTTTTTCCGTTCAATTTTCTTTGCCGAATTGACCGGAAAAGAGATCCCTAATGTTGGTACCGGTCAGTATCGGGTATCGGTCGATATATGCCAAACTGTATTGGTATGGCCATCGGATTGGTATCGGCCGATGCTAACTATGGTTATGATTACGAATATACAATCACGTCTCCGGTATGAGATTGTAGTTATCATATGTTGGCATATCTGACCTAATCAATAGAAATCATTTTTAATTCAGAAGATACGGTTTATGCTGCCTCATGTTGATCCAAGTTGTGTTTTAGAACTTGAACATTTGGTATATACGGATTTGAGATTTGATTAAATTGTGGGAATATACTGTGTTATTCCAAAGCATATTTGTATATTCTATAGTTTACTGATAAATGAGCTTTTGCTTGTAAACAGGGGCGGGTCCAGCCATAAGGTGGGGTGGGCTGGAGCCCACCCCAAATTTTTTTTACTCTTTTTTTCTTTATGTTTTTGAATTATTTTATATGGATTAACCCACCCTAATTCATTGTAGCCCATCCCAGTTTTAGTTTCTGGATCTGCCCTTGCTTGTACACACTCTTTGCTTCTTCGCACTTGATGGTGATTCTATGTGCCATTGTATAGAATAGTGGTTGTATTCTTTGCATACTTCGAGTATCGACTGATACCGATCATATACAGCCGATACTGATACCGATACTGATACGGCTTGTCATGTCCCAATCCGATACCGATACTTACCGATACCGACATTGACGGTCTCTTTTCCAGTCAATTCGGCAAAGAAAATTGAATGAAAAGGACCAATCAACAAGGGTGTAAAAACATAGTAAAGTTGTGAAGGAACGTAAAAGAAGAAAACTTATGTATGTAAACCAATCTACAAGATAACTACTATTCATTCAATTTCAAAACTACTAAGAAAAAACATAGGCAATACTTAGAATTATGCCTAAATGTATAAAACAATATTTTTCTAAAATTTTAATAATTATTTGTTTTCTAATACCTAAAAAATCCAGTACTCTCGATCCGAAACCGCCGATATTGCCAATACCGCCGATCCCGATACTCACAGGAAGGGTCTGATACCGATACTACGAACCTTGTTCTTTGATGTCTACCTACCCTACTACAAGCCTTTCTTCTCAGGAATACAGTTTGACACTAATGTTGGCAATGCTTTATTCGTTCAGGTACTGATGGATGATATCAATGCTGGATACGAGCGATTATCTGAGCTACAGGTAACTCTTCCGCTTTCAAATCTTGGCTTAGACAATTCCCAAACTACAATTTTTATAACACTGTTTTCAATGACAAACTCCAAAGTGATGATTTGTCTGAATAGTAAGCTGTAGAAATTCTCTCCCAACAAGGCATTTGTCTCATCTTATGGTGTACACAGGTAAAGAAAGTGAACGGTGTGGAGGTTGAAAATCTAAAACATTTGTGTGGGCTTGTGGAGGGTTGCACTGAAGAAAGCCTAAGGTTCGATTTGGATGACGAAAGAGTAGTTGTGTTGAATTACCAGAAAGCAAGACTCGCTACTTCCCGTATTCTTAAGCGCCACAGAATACCATCAGCTACTTCTAGTGACCTTCTGGATGAACGGGAAACTAGTGCAGAGATTGAGGCTGCGTTCTCTAGTTAAATTCATATACTGTAGGCCAACCGAAGAAGCTTGCTTCTGTTACAACACAATATGCCTGATTCAAAGGGTGTACATTTCCGTATCCGATTGATCTCCATGTGTAACAATTTACAATGGTTTCTGAAACCACCTGGAAAAATAATTTGCAATTTTGTTCTTTAATAATAGCTTAATCTGCGAGGCTTTATTGGCTAATCCTTGTGGCAACTTGTACGAGGCAGTTGAGATATGAAGAAAATTTGATTAGGTACAATATGTATTCAATTGTATGTAAATGTTTCGGAAGGACCATCCATGAATATCTATGAGAGGTGCAAATTATTTAAGTCGGACTTCTGTGATGTTTTGGTTCAGAAATAGTAGAGATTTGATTTTCAAGCTGATATATTTAATTTAGTTTCTGAAAAAAATTATTATTTCTATTTGTAGATGTAAATTTGCTCTCACCCAGATCAGGAATTTGAAATTCTTTCCAATGTTAATATTTGAGAGAATTTTTGAGGAACCTGATTGGGTTCTAATAGTGAACTACAAGAGAATTATGTGTGTGGTGCAGTTGTGACTTGGGTTGTATTTGTTGGCTGTGTCATCTACTTGCCAATATTATTCAATAAGGAGTGATATTTTAGTCTCACCTCGGAAGCATTCTCCTTTGTTTAAAGTATTTAAATCATTTTATTTGGGTAAGTGAGTTTTGTAAGATGATGGGCTCAAGCTCATGTCTCACGAGCAGGTGCGCAATTTAATGTATATTTTTACGTATGGAGAAAAGGTATAGAGAATTTACATGTACTAAAAAAAAGTACAAAAAATTTTATAGAGAGGGATATATTTTCTCTAAATGGCGTGTAGGGGGATGCATTTGAAGGAATTGTGTTGGGGGGGTTCGGGCGCCAACTCAACTGGAGCCCAATATTGGGCTCCAGTTCAACTGGAGCCCATTCCACACTCCTCCAGAGCCCAATGTTGGGCTCCAATTGAGTTGGAGCCCCACTCCTTCTCCCGCTCATTCACGTGGAGACCCCCTCCACCCCTTCTGTTGAAGGATTTTTTTCTTTTCTTTATTTTTTTCTTTTTCTTTTCTTTTTCTTTTCCTTTTCCATATTTGTTTTTTTTTTGGAAAAAAAATGTGACATCTGCAACGGTCATATTTGCAACGGTCATATTTGTAACGGCAACATTTGCAACGGTCATATTATTTTGACTATTTATACATGTAGCATAAGAAACAATTCTCCTCACTTCTCCTCTTTTCATATAATTTCTCACTGAGTTTCAAATCTCACTTCTTCTCTTCTCAAACGTTAGAAACATCATCCAAGTTCAGCTAAGCTCTACATCATGGATCAAAGTTTGAAATTGTGGTGTTCTCACGGAGGTGTAGTAAACGGTCTATCCTACGAAGGAGGTTTTACTCAACTTCTTCTAGCTGATCGTAGTATTACACTAGAAAGATTAGGTACTTTAATTGTTAATCAATTTTTAATTAGCTATAATTTTATAGTAAGACATGTTTATGAGACACATTGCTTTCTATTAGATTCTGAAGAATCTTGGAGATTCGTTGTAGAAGTAAATGTATTAGCTCCTTTTATATGTCTTTTTATAGCTGAAGCACCACAGCAATTTGATAATATAGGTAGTCAACGTACCAGTCAACAAAGACACGTCGCTAGTTCTTCTCGGGAAGGTCCTAGCTATTCACAACCGCCTCAGGAGCTTGCCAACACAGTAGCTCCTGATTATAATGATAGTTCAGACGATCATGAAAGTAGTGAAGATAGTGATGTTTTAATTGAAAATATGAATGATGATTTTGACGATATTTTTAATAATGCTACAACGCAGGAACTTTTTGTGGGACAATTTTTTGATACACGTGCAGCATTTAGAAATTTTGTGAGTACCGTAGCAATTAAACATTGAAGACGTTGAAGACATTGAAGACATTGAAGATGAGTAGTCGTTTTCGTTGTTCTGTTCGAGAAATGTGAATAAAATAAATTTAACTACGCCCATGTGTTATCGTAAAATAAATTTAACTACGCCCATGTGTGTAACACCCATATTCTGAATACGTATTTTGTCAAACTTGCATGTATTTCAGACCTGTATTTATTTTTTCGGATTTTGGCATGTACTTGTAATTGGCTTGACTTGCAGATTTTGGTTCTCGTAATTGGGTTTTACTTGGCTTGGTTTTATTTTGTGGAGGAGAATTGGTTTGATTTGGTTCGGTTTGGTTTATCATGCATTGGAATACCTTAGCCTATGTTCAACCCTCATTCCACCACAACCCACCCTCTTTATTAAACTCCACCTACTTTTCTCTCTCCTCCATAATTCTCTCATTTATTTCTCCATCTTCTTCTTCTTCCTTCCTCTACACAACACCATCACCCATAGGCAAGTGCACCTTGCCACCACATGAGAACCACATTTTATTTGTTCATTAGCTAGATGAGACCATGATGATCAACATTAGTGCTTGACATTTTGTGATTTGGAGTCTCCATTGTTCTAGATCTAGGTTTTAACTATTTTCGGATTTACATGGTTTTGATCTATTTTGGTTGAATTTTTGTGGGTTTTGATGCTTCCATGTGGAAGAGAATTCAATTTTACTCAAGTTAGAACTTTGAAAATCTAGATTTGGCTTTGATTTGACTAAGATATGAAAGATTGAATTTTTGGGTGTTCTTGATGTTCCTCTCGGCCTGGAGAAGAAGATCTACAGTCTGCGCTCTTTAGCGCAGCACTGAACGGCGCAGCCTCCCCGCGCCGCGCTCTTTAGCGTTGGTCACTGACTGCGCAGCCTGGCCGCTGCCCGATTGCGCAACCAACCCTGTGCCATCGGCTCCTGCGCGCTTGACCCATGCGCAGTCTGCATCCTGCGCCATCCATAGCCTGCGCAGTCTGCATCCTACGCCATCCATAGCCTGCGCAGTCTGCATCCTGCGCCATCCATTGCCTGCGCAGTCTAAGCCTGTGCAGTCTGCATCCTGCGCCATCCATAGCCTGCGCACTTCGCAGCCTGCGCCAACCATTCTTGCGCAATCCAACCCTCTGACCCCTTGCGCAATCCATTGGCTCTTGGAGTATTGGTTTTATTTTCCTTAAGCTTGGCTCTTCTATAGCCCTGTATATTGATATTTTATTAGATATTTTACGCCCATTTTATATCCTTACGCCTTTTGTCATGAACTTGATTTTACTTAATATGTTTGGAATGACTATTGTACATGGCATGGTATGACAAGGAACTAGCATGACACGACAGTGACCCGTAGTGGTGCACTCCTGGCATGACCAGCCTGACTTGATAGTGGCCCGTGGCGGCGCACTCTTGACTTGACTCGACTTGTAACTTGTAACTTGACTCGTATAAACAACTTGACACCGTGGGTGTTCCTGCTTGCTTGCTTGTGCAATTCACTTGTCTTGTCTTGCATCATGTCTAGGACGTGACTCCCTGGTTCCCACGGTCAGGGATTCATACTGAATATGGATTAGGCTAATGACTAGATCAAACTATAGTTTATGAAGAATTTCCAGTCACAGGCAATCTCGTTATCTGGGCGCTCTTAATTGGACTTGTAGCTTGCCGACGAGTAGAGCACATTTCCAGCGCACTGTCATGTGTTGCACCCTCTAAGTCACCTAAGGGTATATCGTCTCCGGGGCGATGTACCCAACTATACTCTCAACCCGCGGAAGGATAACTGGATGGTCTGTAGGGCTTGGGACTGAGAAATTCTCATTGCATCTTGTTAGTAATTAAGGCTTGTGATAACCCTAGTTAGTTAAGTAGTAAGCCGTAGTAATTGCTTGGCCGCTTTATGAATGGATGGAGTACAGCCTTGTCTAAGTCTTGTCTAGCCCCTGTACCTGGAACTCTTGTACATGCTTGTTTTACTTTTCTCTAACAATAAATGGGTAGAGACAGAGTGCTGTTCAGGCGAATGGTTACAACCTCGGTCCTTGGCTGGTTTAAGGGTTGTAACCTGGCTCCCGGAATGGTCCCCCGTCACTAGTCGTTTATTGTCCTGTTGCACTCTTTATTTACTTGTACCTTCTTCCATTTCTTTTCTTATGTTCTGATATGCTGGCTTTTGTTCTTATTTCGTGGTCTCCTTTGTGGCACTTACTCTTTCTGGGGTTTGACCCAGCTGGTTTTGTGTGGCCAGATTTCGGAGCAGCTCCCGAGGATCTTCCGAACCTCCAGCCCGATGGTGGCGACTAGAAGGAACTCGGGCTACGAGTGGATTTTCTATTTTGTTTCGCTCACTCTATTGTAAATTATTCTTTTGAGACGTTTAGCCGACGAGCACCTGTTAGCTCGATGCACTTTTACTTACTGTCTGCCTACGGGCTGTAAACATGATTAACAATCCTAGGGTTGATCATATATGACTTAACTCTTGCTAGTCCTCGCATTCTGTACGACTAGCTTCATGATCAACTGAATATGTAATATTTGGGACGCCTTTTATTGTATATTTGGTGGTCAAACATCTTGTACTTATATTACTTGCTTGAGATTGAGACAATAGGCTTGACCATAAGAGACCGTTGGCTTATAGTAAACCCTCATATCTAGACAGCCGTGACCGTATAGTTGAGATGTATTCTATTTCAATATACGTAGCTGGCTATGTACGCCCCCGCTCTCCAGTATTCTGGTTCTGGGGCGTGACAATGTGTTATCCACCGAAAATAACTCCTACGTCTCCCCGTCCTCAAATTATGTGGATTGCGTGGCTCAGCCTCTTCTGGCGCCTCTTCTGGCTGCTCTTGTGTGACTTGGGTAGGCAACGGTGCAGATGGGGTCGAGTACGTCCATTCTCCAGGAGCAGGGACTCCAAGATATTGCTCGATAATTGCACTAGTGGAACGGGTATCATGTGGCTCTGAGAAATATACAGGCTCACCTGCAAGCAAGATTAAATTTAATTCTTCAAATACAAAAATCAAGATACAAGATTTAACTTTACGTTTAAATGATTATACCTATGATAGGTAGTCCTAGTATGTAGGCCACATCATATAGCGTAACTGTCATCTCTCCGACGGGAAGCTGAAAAGTATTACGGTGGGGCCACCACCGTTCTGCCAAACTAAATAACAAGTCTCTGTCGTGTTGAAGGAATTCTATATCGTCGATATAGTTGAATCCAAAAGACTGAACCAAAGCCTTTTGTTGTACTGTTAGCTCCCATTTCGCTTGGTTCGGATCATCTTTTACATGTCGCCATGCACCATGTTCTCGAGTACGTGCTTGAGCGGGATAGTCATATAACTAGAAACAAAATAATTACAAAGTAAATAACGTATTCAGATTTATTAATAATTCAAAATTAACTCAAATATAGTTATAAATTACCTCTCCAGAAAAAACGAGTCGAGATATATGTGTCTCACGTTCTTGTCTTTCTCTCTCGGTCGTCGGTCCACCGAGAATGCGACCATCATTTCGTTCTGCCATTCTCTTCGTCTTCTTTTTCTTCTTCTTCTCCTTCTCCTCTCTCTCTCTCTCTCTCTCTCTCTTATGCCTTCTACGTTCTGTTCGTTCTACTCTATATATAGGAAAGAAAGGAATAAAATAAAAAGAAAAGACAAGAAAAAGAAAAAAAAAAGCAAAAGCAAAAGCAAAAGCAAAAGCAAAAGGAAAAGAAAAGAAAAGAAAAGAAAAAAGAAAAGAAAAAAGAAAAGAAAAAAATCTTTCAACAGAAGGGGGTGGAGGGGGTCTCCACGTGAATGAGCGGGAGAAGGAGTGGGGCTCCAACTCAACTGGAGCCCAACATTGGGCTCTGGAGGAGTGTGGAATGGGGCTCCAGTTGAACTGGAGCCCAATATTGGGCTCCAGTTGAGTTGGCGCCCGGACCCTCCAACACAATTCCTTCAAATGCATCCCCCTACACGCCATTTAGAGAAAATATATCCCTCTCTATAAAATTTTCTGAAAAAAGTATCCAAAATCAAATTTCTTACTTCCAGTTGCCAAACAGGTATAGAGAATTTACATGTACTAAAAGAATATACATAATCTCTCTCGAGTCTGTGAATATACTTTTAATATAGGAAATTGATGTAAGACACAGCTCTTGGTGTCAGATTTGCAGGGAGGCATACTTATAATAATAGAGGAATTTATGTTCATAGAATCATATTTCAAACTGTAAGTTGATAGAATCAGGGGTGAGACGTCTTGTTGATCGCGAATTCCTACGTGCAGAATTTTTAAGTGACACAAAATCTGTAAAGGAAAATATATAACATGATATGCATCAGAATCATGAAGTAAATAAAAAACAAGAAATATCACAATTTGCACTTATTTGGTTATTCCGACAATGAAGAAGGGATCGTGGGCAATGATTCGCAAACGGAGGATCCAAGCGCAGATGGCCAAGGAGAGGATACGGTGATGGATGAGGCGGTTCAGGAGATGGCGGGAGGCTGGACTATGGTGGAACGCAGACGCAGGTTTAAGCCCCCGACGATGCGGGAAGTCGGGAATCGGATGGAGGACGTTAACAGCAGAAATAGGATGCAACGAAACCGCACCGGGAACAGATCAACTCATGTTAACCGCGACCAGGAAGAAAAACGAAAGATGCGAGGAAAGCAGACAATTAACACGGGAAAGGAGAAGGAGACGAAAAGCCAAGTTCAGCCGACTCCTCAGAAGCGGATCATCCGACCAAACACAAACAATATGGAGGAGCTGCGATCTAAACCGATCTCATGGACAGAGGTATGTAAACTAGCAACAATTCATGAAGAGGTCGAACTACAGTATATTGAACCCAGCGTTGTGAACGGCAAAAAAAGTAGTCGAAATCACGACGGATGATATCCAGGAGACTAAAGAGTACTGAAAGAATACCCTGATTCTGTACGTAATGGGGGATCGACCGTTCTACGGGCAGATCCGGGCTTTTGCACATAGAGTTTGGAGACCCAAAGGAAATATGAAAATTTTCTCACGAGAGAACGGATTCTATTTCGTCAAATTTGATCTAGCAGAGGACCTGGAGCGCATACTGGAGGGCGGACCATGGACGTTCGATGGTAGGTTGGTAGTGCTCAAGCGATGGCATCCAGAGTTGAATTTTGAGAGGGACAGACTAACCAAAGTCCCCATCTGGATACGTCTGCCGTGGCTATCCCCGCAACTATGGAGTATTCCCTCAATAATGAAGCTGGCCAGTATGGTAGGAAAGCCTTTACGTACGGATATTCCCACAGCCAGGAGAATGAGATTGTCCTATGCACGAATCTTTGTGGAAATAAACGCAGGTGATAACTTGCCGAGGATGATCGACATCAAACTACCAAACGGAGACTGGAGTGTTCAAGACATTGACTATGAATGGGTGCCGCCTTCATGCATGAAATGTAACTGCTTTGGGCATACTCGTGTTCAATGCAAGGAGGAATTTGAAACAGAGGGAGATAAACATGGCCTGGATACACCTACTGAGCATGAAACGGTGGGATTGGAACAACCGTCTGGTGATCGGATGTAGATCATACCACAGGACGAAGCACAAGACAGGACAATAGGAGAGACAAAGGGAGTGGTGCAGCAAAGCGGCGACTTGATGGAACAAACCTCAGTACTCGGGAAGAGATCAGTACCAGAGGCAAGCAATGTCCATCCCCAACCGGGATGCCTTGCTATGGTTCTAGATGGGCCACCTAGGCCCCAAAGAATAAATATACCTCATCAGGAAGACACAGCACAATGGACAGGGATGGAGGATGTGACGGAGACGGAAGTGGAAAATTCGCCGAGAGGAAATAGAAAGGCAGCCAGGATAGAAGTTCCAGAGTCATCAAATATCAGCGAGGAGGCTATCAACAGGGAGGAAGATAGAAGCATGAACATGGAATTGACCATAGCAAACCCGGAGTGGCACCGGTTGTTACGGGAGGAAGCTAGCAGCTCCGGCACGTCAGCAGATGAGAGAGGAAGGGTATCTCAGATTTCTACTCCCCTTAATTGTCCAAGGGAGAGTGGGAGGAGGTTGACGGACAACCCAAATCTATAATATCCATGACTATACTTACATGGAACGTCAGAGGGTGCAACTCTATAGGACGCTGGAGGGAGATTACTAAGCTTATGAGGAGTACGAGAAGCTCTATTATATCCATCCTAGAGAGCAAAATAAAGTCTAGCAATAGACTGGACAGCCGAACTCCGGCGCAATGGCAAGCGGTTCACAACTCTACTGTTAGTGGGGTGGCCCGGATTTGGATGCTGTGGGATACCCGCATTTGGACGGGTCAAGTGACTTTCTTATCGGATCAGCTGGTGGTGGTGGATCTCCTTAACAAAGGGGGACTTCGTATCATGGTGGGAGCGGTGTATGGTCATAACGACCGACGAAGACGATTCCAGCTCTGGAAGGACCTCATCATGATTGCAGGACGAGTTCCTGATAATATGTCGCTTATTATAGGCGGAGACTTCAATGCCATGATGACGGAGTCGGAAAAACTGGGGGGTCGTCAAGTCCCGGCGGCCATTCTCGCGGACTTCCAAGATTGTCTTCTGGCGTCGGGCTTAACTTGCATGTCTCGGGTGGGTCACATCTGGACATGGAGTAACAACTCGACCATTAATCGGGTTATGTGCCAACTTGATAGAGCTATATGCAACAACAAGTGGTTGGAGTTATTCCCCGATGTGAAGGTGGAAGGGTTGCCGAGTGGGACGAGCGACCACTCGCCTCTACTTATTCGGCTTCAGGCGTCACTTCCAAGCAGTCGTCGTCCGTTTCGATACCACAACGCATGGCCTCATACTCCTGGCTACAAGGAGGCTACTGATCAGGGATTCGACAAAGTTTTCATAGGGAATGCACAGTTCCGCCTCATCCAGCGCCTGAAACAAGTCAAAAAGGCCATTAAGTCCTGGAACAGGGACCGCCCATCCATAAGCCTCGAGTCCCTGGAGAAGGAGCTTCACGAAACTCAGGGCCTCATCCAATCCCATCCGATGGATGTCCAGCTCGCCAACAAGGGGTTGAAGCTTCAAGAGGAGGTTCGCAAAGGCAGATTTCACGAGGAACTGGGACTTCAGCAACAGTCAAAGTGCTCTTGGCTCAGAGACGGAGATCGGTGTTCAAAATTCTTCCATTCTACCATCAAGGCTCGCCAGCATAGAAACACTATGGGTCCACTATTGGATATCCGGGGAGTCCCGACCACCGATGACCAAAGCATGAGAGAGGAAGCTGTCAGGTATTATTCATCTTTATATAACCAATCTGATTACTTGGAGAATTTCCTTGCTATTACAAGTAAACGATTAGTTTCGGAAGAAGGCAACCGGTTACTGAGGAGAGTGGTATCGATGGAGGAAGTGGAGGCTATTATTAAAAAAGCAGATCCCAATAAATCCCCTGGACCTGATGGATTTAATGCCACCTTCTACAAACATCACTGGGATGTATTGAAGAACCAAGTGTTAGATGTAGTGCAAGATTTTTTTGAAAATGGAAGATTAGTGAGAGAATTAAACCAAACCTTTCTCACACTTATTCCAAAAAAGGAGGACGCGGCGGAGCTAGCAGACTTCAGGCCTATTTCTTGTTGTAACTTCCTCTATAAAATTATTACTCATGTTATGTGTAATAGGATGCAGGAGCTTATGCAGGGTCTAATATCGGAGAATCAATCGGCTTTCATAAAAGGGAGGTCCATTTCGGAAAACTGTTTGCTTGCGCATGAGTTAGTTCATGACTTCAACAAGCGAGGAGGAATGAGAGGCTGCATTAAACTCGACTTACGGAAAGCGTATGATATGGTGAACAGGAAGTTTGTGTGCCATATGATGCGTAGCATGGGCTTTGACGAGTGGTGGGTGGACCGGATCGAAGAATGCATCTCAACTCTGACTTTTTTGATTCTCATTAAAGGGCAGCCATGCGGATACTTTGCTAGTACGAGAGGCATAAGACAAGGAGACCCGCTCTCACCATACTTGTTTACGATTGTCATGGAGTATTTCACTTGCCAGATGGAGCGTGCAGTGCATACAAAACAAATAGTGCCAATTCTTAAGCGAGTCCAGCCGTCTATTTCTCATCTAATCTATGCGGACGACCTTCTGGTATTTATTGAGCCTTCAGAGCGATCCATCACTACACTGAATAATATTTTTGAAGAGTTTGCAGCTATGTCAGGATTGTCACTCAACAAAGAAAAGAGCCAACTTTTTCTTAACAGAGACTGCCCTGAAAAAGATAAATGGTCCCAGATGTTACAAATTGAGGAGGGGCAGTTGCCGGTAAGATATCTGGGTATACCGCGCTCTGTTAATTATGTGCGGGATGCGGAGTGCCATGGTTTGATTCAATACATTCACACAAAACTAGAGGGTTGGCAAGCACAGTTGTTATCCTTTTGAGGAAGGATAGAGCTTGTCCGATCAGTAATATATGCGATAGCTAATTACTGGATGCAATCCATATACATCCCAGACAAGACCATACAGAAGATTGAAAAACTGTGCGCAAATTTTGTGTGCAGAGGTGGGCTACACACTATAAGCTGGAAAGAGCTGACAAGACCGAGAGAGGAAGGAGGAATAGGTCTGCGGTCTCTACGTACGCTTCGGGAGGTCGCCTTCCATAAGCTAGCGTGGAGATTCCTTGAAGGAAACTCGTTGTGGGCACAATGGTCTCGGAACAGGTACTTAAAAGACAAAAACTTTTGGGTGTAAACGATTGATAATAATTATTCCGTAACATTCAAAAATATTCTCCGCCTTCGGAACTCTCTGAAGGCTAAGATTCGTCGTATCATTCATGATGGTCGCTCGACCAATCTCTGGTTTGACCCTTGGTTAAACCATCAGAGCCTTATCGATATTATGGGCTGGCCGGTGTTCGAAATTTGCGGCGCGGATGAAAGCCTTGCTGTGCTGATTCAGGGAGGAGTATGGGATTTAAATGCCCGAGCCATCCTTCACAGCCACGCGGCTGAGATCTCCAATATTGAAATTGATGTGGAGGGCGGTGAGGATAGGTGGGAATGGGCAGGAAGTTCAGGAGGCGGATTCGTGTCTAAGGAAGTCTACAACGCGGTACGTACTCGGCACACATCCGTTGCATGGGCGGAGGTGGTTTGGGCTAAGAAAGTGGCCATGAAAATGAAGTTGTGCTTATATAAAGCAGTGCGAGATCGACTTCTCACGAAATCGAGAATGAATCGCATGGGAATTCAAATTCAGAATTTAACTTGCGCGTTATGTGGCAGCGGGATCGAGACGAAGAGCCATTTATTCTTCGAATGCTCGGTGTCGGGGGAAATATGGAGGCTATGCTTGCAGGAAGCAGGAGTCCAGGGTGTGAATGCAACGGAGCTAACTGGAATTATCAAAGGCATTATGGATCTGAAGACTCACAGGAATAGTGTGTTTATCCGGGCTCGTAAATGGCTTCTGGCAACAGTTTGGCACACTTGGAGAGAAAGGAAAGACGGATATTCGAAAATCATACTTTGTCTATCAGAGGAATTATTAACAATATTTCTACTGATATAGATAGTATGGGAGATTAGACAATTAATTTCATGAAGTTGAGATGCTGTGTATCATGACCCTTGTAATTACTTATTTTTATCTATTGAAGTACCCTTTCTTCAAAAAATATATAAAATTTCTTATTTTTTGGAAATGGTAATTAGTTTCCGGAATCGCTCCCACTGAGATTCGAACTCCTGACCACTCGGGCCGCATGCCTCACCCACTAGGCTAGGGGTCATTGACATATATATATGGCTTAATTGCAACTTGATACCCTCAACTATTCCAGTTTTTCAACTTGATACCCTAAACTTTTTTACTCAACAACTTAATACCATCAAATATTAAAAAAATTCAACTTCATACCCAAATTAAAAAAAAAATTCCAAACTACCCCTGCCCTCTTGGCCCCCCCTCTTAGGCAACCCACGTCCCGACCCTCCACCCTGGCTGCCACCACCCCCTCCCCCATCCCCAGCTGCCACCACCACCACGTTGCCCCCCCCCCCGTCGTCCTCCCCCGCTCCTCCAATTCCTGTCAATGGTTGCTGCTACCAGTCGGCTGGCCGGGGTCGCACGAGCGAGGGTGCGACACGGGGGCGCGCATGCGGGGGTGCGATGGCGTGGAGGAGGGCACGCGGGGGTGCAGCGCGGGGGTGCGACGGCGTAGAGGAGGGCACGCGGGGCCGCGACAGCGGGTGGCTGGATGGGGCGGGGGAGGGGGGGGCCGGATGGGTGGCCGGAGGGGTGCAGGAGGCGAGGGGTTGGGGGTGGGGGGTGGGTAAGGGATGTAGTTTTAAGTTTAGGTTAGGGATATTTTTGTCCAAAAAATTGTCAGGGTTTCAAGTTGTTACAAAAAAAAAATTTAGGGTATCAAGTTCAAAAACTGGAATAGTCGAGGGTATCAAGTTGCAATTAAGCCTATATATATATATACTCTAACATGCAAATGACCTCTAGCCTAGTGGTTAAGAGAGATGCATGGGGCCCAAGTGGTCTGGAGTTCGAGCCTCAGTGAAGGCGAGTTCGCCACAATTACCCATTGCTTCAAAAAAAAAAAATAAAAAAAAAAATAAAAAAAATATATATATATATATATATATATATATATATATATATATATATATATATATATATACTCACTATAAAATCTCAAGAAATTAAGAATTTGAGAAAGGGAGAGGTATCTACGGTCGCAAGAGACTAGTGGATTTCTTTTGTCAGATGAAGGTAATTTCTATTTGGATTAGCAAAAAAAATACTTTAAACAAATATTATCATTCAAAATATATAAACTAGTATATGTCCTTACTATTTTAATTTTTTTAAAAATACTCACATTTTGTACAAAACACTTAAATACTAAGATATACTCTATTATTTTAACCAAAATTTTAACTATTTCGTAAAAAAAAAAAAATCTTAATTTTTAAAAATAGTTGAGGTATATGCTAGTTTTCATATTTTAAATATGGACATTTGCTAAAATATCCCTTCACAAAATTGTCACTTTAGTTCGATTTGTCGGTCAGAGACGTCCGACGATGTGTACAAGACTTTGTCCACGCTGCATTGTATGACTTTTAGGCTCACCGTCCCAACTCCCTGCATCGAATGGCTTTTGGGCCCACCGCCTCCAACTTCCCCCATTTCTATAAATAGAAGGAATAATACGCTTATTGGCTCGATCAATTGATCTTCCGTCACCCAGCCAAGTTCTTATGTCTCTCTCCGATAACCACAAGAATCACTTGATTCTCCTTATGTGAGCTTTCATCCCTTTAATAACATGGTTGTTTATTTATATGTTTTGGTCCTGATTTAAATTTTTTTTTATTTGTTTGAATTTTTATAGGCTTAATTGTAACTTGATACCCTCATCTATTCCAGTTTTTCAACTTGATATTCTAATTTTTTTTACTCGACAACTTGATACCATCAATAATTTAATAATTTTAATTTGATACCCAATATTTTTTAAAAGATAAAATTATCCCTCAATTTCTATTCCGACCCATCCCCGCTCCCCCCGCCGGCCAACCCCATCCCCTCCACCCTCCCCCGCCCGCCCTCCACCCCCCCTCTCCCGCGGACACGCAAAGCTGCGACGGCGGCAGTGGCGACGACACTGCGGAGAGAGAGGGTGGGCATTGGTGCAGCCGGGGGGGGGAGGGGGATGGGGAGGGGCTGTGATGGAGGAGAGTAGTTTTAAGTTTCGAACAAAGGTATTTTGATTTTTTTTTTCCAGGATATTAAGTTGTTGGGAAAATAGGATATTAAGTTAAAAAACTGGAATAGTTGAACGCATCAAGTTGCAATTAAATCTTTTTTTATATAAGGACCAAACTAGCTGAATTATAGTTCAGTCAAACACGGTTTTAAGATTATGCGATATGATTCAATTTGATGCTATACGATTTGCAGTTAGTCACAATTTTGGAAAGTTAAGTTCAGTTCAATTAAAACAGGATAGAACGAATGCTCATCCCTTGAGAACTAGTATGCCGATATGGGCTATGGCAGTCCTACTATACCGACCTGAAAATAACGCAATTTGGACCTACTCCATTAAAAATGGGTTGGATCGAACAAATGTTAATTTCTTGGAATAAATTTTGGGCCAAGTTTTGATAAAACATCAATTGACATATTATTTTCCAATAAAAAAGATCATCCTTGTATCTTACTTTTTTTTAAGGACTAATTAGTATTTAGACCCTGAATTTTATACCAGTTTAGAGTTTAAGCTCTCACATGTGCAGTTAAAAAGTTTAGACCCTAAATTTTTATATATTGTTTCTTTTTTTCCTATTATACCGTCCTTCGTGTTTGATAATGAGATTTCCATATATAGGTTAAGAAAGGTATAATGGAAAAAAGAAAACAAAAATAAAAATTTATGGTCTAAACTTTCTAATTGCACATGTGAGGGCTTAAACTCTAAACTAGTATAAAATACAGGGTCTAACGCTAATTAGCCAATTTTTATACAATGTATGGATCTTCCCGTTACTTTTAGTATAATCATAAAATATTGTCATTATGGACTCCAATCAGTGCCGGATTTTAGATTTTGGGATTTGAGAATAATTCTAAAAATGATTATCTGAAAGCTTAATGTTCATATTGTAGAACCCTAGAGGGGGGTGAATAGGGAAATAAAATAAAACTAAACACAAGTAAGCTATATCACTGAAGTAAAATAAGAGAGAGTGAGAAAATCAAACACTCGATATATCCTGGTTTCCTCCCTAGAGGCAATCCAGTTCCGAAACTCTCTCCGGCTTAAATCCACTATTGAGTAAATAGTACACACGAGTTTGGATCTGAAGAACTCGCCAACTTCTTACACATGAGTTTGCTTACGAAGGCTCGTCAACTTCAAAAAGAAAAGGAAGAGAATTGTTGATCTTCTAACACTTGAAAATCGAAAAGTACAACTCTTAAATACTCTAGCACATTTGGATTGGATAACAATTAAAAGCTTGGTAGAGTAGTAATGGTGGAGCTCTTAGTTGTTGAGAAATTTATGGCTTAAGTGGATGGTCTTCAATGGAAGGAAGGAAACCCTTTATATAGAAAACCAAGAGTAGGTAGCATTTAATGTTCCTGAATATAACCCATACGGCATACCGTCGGAATGGACCGGCATACCGTCAGTATTCCATTCTGAACAGTAACGGTAATAATTATATTCGTTGGGAAGCATTTAATGCTAGTATTTGTTCATTCAAAAATCAAATCAGATAAAGCGGTATACCGTCGGTATGCAGCGGTATGCCGTCGGTATACCGATGTTCGTCATAGAACATTTTGTGGCTAACGAAATGGTATACCATTGGTATACTATTGTATGCCGTCGGTATGCCGAAGTTCGTCACAGAACATTTTTGTGTCTCACAAAACGGTATACAGTCGGTATACTGTTGTATGCCGTCGGTATGCCGATATTCATCACAGAACATTTTGTGGTTCACAAAACGGTATACCGTAGTATACCGTCGGTACGCCGATGTTTGTCACAGAACATTCTTGTGGTTCAGAAACGGTATACCATCGGTATACAGCGGTATACTGTCGGTATGCCGTTCTTTTAGACATTGATTTTTGACTGAAAAAAAAAGAGGAGCTTTATGATTTGTCATCCAACCTTAGGTGTTTATACAGAAAGACCTAGACCTTGTACAGACTCGAAATCTTAAATTTGTTGAGAGCCGTCTTTAAGGAGCGCTGGTCTTTTCTTCGGTCTTTTTAGGAACTTCCATAAGACTTTGATGACTCGGCTTGAATGGACAGAACTTATTGTAGTAGAGCTTTGAAAGAATACTTTTAGCTGAAATACAGAGAAAACTAGACTACGAAGATGCTGTTAATGTTATCAAAATAAACTGTGGCAACACATATAATTTTTTTTCCATCGGACATGATATAATAGTTTACATTCAAAAAATAAAATAATAAACAAAATACAATATACAAAATAATGTTATATGACATACTAATAAAACTGAAGATATTCGAATAAAAAAAAAGATGTTCCAGGCAAATAAATAAAAAGAAAGCGTTAGATTGCAAAAACGGCAAAAAGAGAAGATTGAGGGTGTTAAATTGTTAGAGCGGCAGAAAATGAGAGAAAATTGAGAGTATTAGACTATTAGAACGACGGAAGGAAATAATTTTGACAACGAATATACCAATTCTTTTTCTCAGACTAACTGACACTTGGTATTCAAGTATAGGACGTTTATAAAAAATCTACTGACTTCAAGGATTAGAATGAGCATATTGAACTTTTGTTCAGAATTGAACTTACAGAGACTTAAATGTATTAAAAAATTGACGTACTCTAAAATTTTGGAACTAAGAGCATCTCCAACTGTCAGCCCCAGTTTTTCAAAAATTTTGTTAATCAGTATTAAATTAGCCATTAATGATTATTTTAGTATTAAAATATTTTATAATAATTATTAGGAATTTTTCCTGTATTTTTAAATGATTTTTAAATGGTTTTAAATACATAAAATACCTTTTTGCAATAAAATGAATTGTTTTATATAGGTTTGCAATTTTTAGAATTGTTTAAATGCTGTTTGTAATTTTCCTATTTGTTGTTTGCAAATCTAATTTTGCATAAACTAACTGCGGGAGGGCTTTTGCAAATTGATATTTGCATAACCTAATGGGAAGGACCTATAGGAGATTTCCTAAGTTCTAGGGACCTAACCCTAAAACCCCTCATCTCCCCCACCGCCTTCCCCTAACCCTAACCCTAATCCGGCCGTAACCCTAACCCTAACCACCGCCCACCGCCTCAACTCCCCCTATAAAAAGACCCCCACTCCTTCCCCGACCAGACCATCACCACCTCGACCCTCCACAGCCCCAGCTCCGCCCCCAATCCCCACTTCCAGATCCAACCACCACCCAACTCCGGCGAGCCCCAGTCTAGCCTCCACAGCCACAGTCGTCGTCATCCACCACCACCACCACCTTCGTCTCGACGAGGCGAACTCAGCGCCACCGCTCCGCCACGACGCCGACGCCTCCTCCGCCTGATCGCCCTCTCGACAGCAAGTCGAGCTCGGACACGTACGTATCACTTCGTCCCCGTGTCGAAACTCGACTCGTGTACACGGACACAGACTCGCCCAGCCTAGACGAACCTAGTGGTAAGTGTGGACACGCGTAGATCGTGTCGTGCGTGTCGTGCAGTGCATGGACACGTCGACACGGTGTCAGATCTCATTTCTCGTGTCCTGGACAGTATGGACACGAGCGAACTGTTATTTAGAGAACGGGTTTGGTTTTGTGCTAACGGGTTAAAATCCATTAACTTAAAATCTAACTTATAGTTACCTGAAACCCTATTCCTAACAAAGCGGGCCGCTGGCCCACTGGCCAGCGCGCAATGTTTAAAACCCCCCCCCCCTGCTGGACAGGGTTCGAATCCCCCCCTTTTCCTTCTGTCTTCTTTTCTCTTTTCTTTTTCTTTTTCTTTTTCTTTTTCTTTTTTTATATATATATATGTATATGTATATATATATTAGTATATATAAATATATGTATATACTGTATTTTACAGTATTATATATATATATATGTATATATATTTTATAATTAGTAAATTTTGTGTATATATATGTATATATCTTGATGTATATATATATTAATATATATATATACACTTTATTATTAAAGTATTTTTCCTATATATATGTATATATATTTATACATGTATATTTGTACTCTATAAATTAAGTATTTTCTTTACAAATATATATGTACTTTTAACACATGTATTTATATTTTTCACTATGCATAACTTTGCCCTATTAAAATATTAATAATTATTTTGTACTTTTACCAAATTGTATTTTAGTGTATTTAAATTACTGCAACCATTTGCTGTCCAAGCCTAGCATGGGTATTTGGGCTCAAATGTGTTTTCACACATTCAAGACCTGTACAAGTCATATTGGACTTGATTCATGGCCTTGGGTCCTGTATTTGAACTTTGGTTCAAATTATATATATGGACAAAATACGCAGATAATTAATTATTGTGTGCATTACTGTTTTTGATTTTCTAAAAATACTTAGAGTATTGCTAAAATTATGGAAAAATAGTTTTTAGATACTTTATTAAGTTGGCTAATTTAGTATAATTTTTGTAGTATTTAATTTACTGTTTTGCCCCTAGTTTGGCATATGAAACCAGAACTCACTTTCTGTATATTTATGAAAACTGATTTTTATAAAATACTTCTGTTGGGTAATAAATCCCAGAAAAATTATAATAAATTTCTATAATTAACAAGGTTTCTGTCATTTTATTATTCTGCATTTATTGGAGATTTCTAGTATTTTCTAAAATTGTTAGAACACAGTGCACAGAATGTTTATTTTACCAATAATTATGACTAAGTCATGACTTGTGATTTTTGTGTATTTCTAGTATTTGGATTGCTAACCAGCCTTAATATGGAAGACCCATGTGTTAGTTTAGATGCCAAATCACTTCAATTTGAACCCCTAGGCTAAGTTCACCTAGCCAATGTCCAATTTGGCCTTCTCACATCACTAGTGTATTTATATTGTCTTGTAACTTAGAGTCTGAGTATATATATGTTTTCAGTGCCAGGATACTCTACATCTTAGCTTTATTGTCATTGCATTGTTTTGCTCTAGGCAAGTACATCTACAAACTCATTTACTGTCTTTTAATGTTAAGTACATGTGACAACCTTGTTAAATTACCATTAATCCAGTTGCAAGTCTTTTGTTAATTGTACATGTTAAAAATACTGTTATGTGATAAAAGAATGTTAATCAACCCATGTGAATGCTGATCCTTGGAGTAGCAAGTCAAATCATAACATGTTTCATACTATTGCCAGTTTCCACCATGCTTTACACTATTTCTCGTATCTTTTACATGATGATTACTGGGTTATGAGAGAGTTGATAGTATAGTTACTGGACTCGTGGAATGTACTCACTTACATTGCAGTATGTTAATTGTGTAGTTTCTGGACTTGTGGAATGTACATACGTACATTGCAGTAAACTAGCAGTGCGGTTTCTGGACTTGTGGAATGTACATACGTATATTGCAGTAAACTAAGAATGTAGTTTCTGGACTTGTGGAATGTACTTTCGTACATTGCAGTAAACTAACAATGTAGTTTCTGGACTTGTGGAATGTACATACGTACATTGCAGTAAACTAGCATAGCACCTATTGACCGATCTCATACCTGCTCCAGTTTTAATACATAATGTACACATGCCACAATTGACAAGAGTGTCTTAAAATGATAATCAAGATATACCATAATTTTCCGCTTTATATGATTTACCCTGATTCCAGTATGTCTATTTTTCAGTCTTATCATACCATGTTCCTGTTGTACATCTCTTGTATTATACATTCAGTACTTTAGTAGTAGAGGTTGTACTTGCTCCCGTCCTGACAGGATAACGTTGTAGGTATTTTGACCGAGGAAGAAATGCTTTGTGACCCGTACTATGGAGCTCCAGTTGAGGATATTCCAGCAGGGAATCCTGCTTAGCTGCTCAGTTTGACTTAGTGTTGGGTTATTACCACAGACGCTGTTTTGTACCTTTAAACTGGACCTTGTCTCCAGTCTTACATTTTGGTTTGTATTATTATCAAACTTAGTGGTTTTTCATTTATATAGAAGCTGTGTTGTGATCATTCTTAAACTATCTTAATTATTAGCACATTTATCATTACTACCTGACTGTCTAGAACAGCTTACTGCGCTTTATCTTAAGCGTAGGCTGGACATGGCTCGGCCCGGCCCAACAATTTGGGTAACGGGTCGTGACATGTTTTTTTGGCGGCCCATGCAAGGTCCTGACTAAAGTTGTTTGGTTACGTTACTGTACCAAGCACGCCTGCAGAAATTAAGGATAACTAGATAACACTAGGAACAACATCTAGAACACCTAGAGGAATTTTAGGATTGCAACATAGGAAAACTCATCACAGCGTAGGACCGGTAGTGTAACTAAATTGTTTGCTTATGACTGCTTGCTTTATTCTTATAATTCCTTTGTCTTTTATAAATAGATGGACCCTACACACTCTCCCGATTCCGCCACCTCAGGTGACGGTATACCTCCACCACCTCCTACCCCGCAGACCCAGATACCTCCACCCCCACCTCCTATCATACCTCCCCAGACTATTGTTTCCCTTGACGGAACCCAATTACTGGCTTTGATCCAGGGGCTCCTGAATACTCAGCATACCCCCGTCTCGCAACCTATAGAACATCAATTGAGGCTAGGTAGCATCAAGAGTTTTATGAACCTAAAACCGAAGGAGTTTCTTGGGACGGAAGGCATAGTTGTAGCTGATGACTGGTTAGATTCCGTAGAGAGGAAGCTCATAGGGGATAGATTACCTGACGATCTTTGGGTCGAGGCAGCAGGATTTTTGTTAGCAGACCTGGCAGGGGTCTGGTTCAGAAATGAGACGATGTTCATTGGCGGCAGAGGAAACTGGGAGCAATTCAAGATCCAGTTCAAGAGGAAGTTCTTCTCCACCACCGCTAGAGTTGCCATGGGATTGCAATTCTAGAACCTGCAACAGGGGAGCCGTACAGTCGATGAGTACGCAGGTGAGTTTAGCAGACTCAGTCGTTTTGCCCCGAGCTTAGTAGCCGACCCGGAGGAGATGGCTCGCAGATTCTGCCATGGTCTTGTCCCGGACATTAGCATCTTACTAGTGGCCAACGGGATCACAGACTACTACCAGCTACTGGAGAGAGCCCGAGGTATCGAGGAGCGTCTTTTGTCTTGCAAGAGGCCAGCTACCACACATCATGACGGGCCGTCCAAGCGCCAGACTTTCCAGCAGAGGACGACTACCCAGCACCAGCAGGCCTATTCTCCACCAGCTCATCCTCAGCATCAGTTATCATTTGCCCGAGTTCCGGGGCAACAGCAGCAGAAGTGGGTCTCTTGTGCCTTCTGCAAAAAGCCAGGGCACGATGTCTCCATCTGTAGGAAGAAATTGAGCCAGTGTCTTGCTTGCGGGTCTTCCACCCATATGATTCGGGAGTGCCAGAAGGCGAAGCTATTTACCAGAGGACCTTCAAGGAGAGCATACCCTTTAGCCATCCAGGCAGCAGTACCAGTGCAGGGCCCAGAGCCAGAGCCAGAATACTTGACAGACGGTGCCACAGGTTGGATTTATTTGCATATGACAGTTTGATTCTAGTGCCTCATTAAGTTACCTATCACTAGACTTTTACCAAACCATCATTTAGTAGCTGCACTCATAAGACAAGCCATTGACCAGTAGACCTGTTTCATAGACGTTCCATCATTAGGAGATAGCCTTAGTCATCGCTGTAATTATTTTAAAACGTTAGTTGCCTCGCATGTCTTCAGTTCTTGTAAATTTCGAGGACGAAATTTTTCAAGGAGGGAAGATTTGTCAGCCCCAGTTTTTCAAAATTTTTGTTAATCAGTATTAAATTAGCCATTAATGATTATTTTAGTATTAAAATATTTTATAATAATTATTAGGAATTTTTCCTGTATTTTTAAATAATTTTTAAATGGTTTTAAATACATAAAATACCTTTTTGCAATAAAATGAATTGTTTTATATAGGTTTTGCAATTTTTAGAATTGTTTAAATGCTGTTTGTAATTTTCCTATTTGTTGTTTGCAAATCTAATTTTGCATAAACTAACTGCGGGAGGGCTTTTGCAAATTGATATTTGCATAACCTAATGGGAAGGACCTATAGGAGATTTCCTAAGTTCTAGGGACCTAACCCTAAAACCCCTCATCTCCCCCACCGCCTTCCCCTAACCCTAACCCTAACCCTAATCCGGCCGTAACCCTAACCCTAACCACCGCCCACCGCCTCAACTCCCCCTATAAAAAGACCCCCACTCCTTCCCCGACCAGACCATCACCACCTCGACCCTCCACAGCCCCAGCTCCGCCCCCAATCCCCACTTCCAGATCCAACCACCACCCAACTCCGGCGAGCCCCAGTCTAGCCTCCACAGCCACAGTCGTCGTCATCCACCACCACCATCACCTTCGTCTCGACGAGGCGAACTCAGCGCCACCGCTCCGCCACGACGCCGACGCCTCCTCCGCCTGATCGCCCTCTCGACAGCAAGTCGAGCTCGGACACGTACGTATCACTTCGTCCTCGTGTCGAAACTCGACTCGTGTACACGGACACAGACTCGCCCAGCCTAGACGAACCTAGTGGTAAGTGTGGACACGCGTAGATCGTGTCGTGCGTGTCGTGCAGTGCATGGACACGTCGACACGGTGTCAGATCTCATTTCTCGTGTCCTGGACAGTATGGACACGAGCGAACTGTTATTTAGAGAACGGGTTTGGTTTTGTGCTAACGGGTTAAAACCCATTAACTTAAAATCTAACTTATAGTTACCTGAAACCCTATTCCTAACAAAGCGGGCCGCTGGCCCACTGGCCAGCGCGCAATGTTTAAAACCCCCCCCCCCCCTGCTGGACAGGGTTCGAATCCCCCCCTTTTCCTTCTGTCTTCTTTTCTCTTTTCTTTTTCTTTTTCTTTTTCTTTTTATATATATATATATATATATGTATATGTATATATATATTAGTATATATAAATATATGTATATACTGTATTTTACAGTATTATATATATATATATGTATATATATTTTATAATTAGTAAATTTTGTGTATATATATGTATATATCTTGATGTATATATATATTAATATATATATATACACTTTATTATTAAAGTATTTTCCTATATATATGTATATATATTTATACATGTATATTTGTACTCTATAAATTAAGTATTTTCTTTACAAATATATATGTACTTTTAACACATGTATTTATATTTTTCACTATGCATAACTTTGCCCTATTAAAATATTAATAATTATTTTGTACTTTTACCAAATTGTATTTTAGTGTATTTAAATTACTGCAACCATTTGCTGTCCAAGCCTAGCATGGGTATTTGGGCTCAAATGTGTTTTCACACATTCAAGACCTGTACAAGTCATATTGGACTTGATTCATGGCCTTGGGTCCTGTATTTGAACTTTGGTTCAAATTATATACATGGACAAAATACGCAGATAATTAATTATTGTGTGCATTACTGTTTTTGATTTTCTAAAAATACTTAGAGTATTGCTAAAATTATGGAAAAATAGTTTTTAGATACTTTGTTAAGTTGGCTAATTTAGTATAATTTTTGTAGTATTTAATTTACTGTTTTGCCCCTAGTTTGGCATATGAAACCAGAACTCACTTTCTGTATATTTATGAAAACTGATTTTTATAAAATACTTCTGTTGGGTAATAAATCCCAGAAAAATTATAATAAATTTCTATAATTAACAAGGTTTCTGTTAGTATATTATTCTGCATTTATTGGAGATTTCTAGTATTTTCTAAAATTGTTAGAACACAGTGCACAGAATGTTTATTTTACCAATAATTATGACTAAGTCATGACTTGTGATTTTTGTGTATTTCTAGTATTTGGATTGCTAACCAGCCTTAATATGGAAGACCCATGTGTTAGTTTAGATGCCAAATCACTTCAATTTGAACCCCTAGGCTAAGTTCACCTAGCCAATGTCCAATTTGGCCTTCTCACATCACTAGTGTATTTATATTGTCTTGTAACTTAGAGTCTGAGTATATATGTTTTCAGTGCCAGGATACTCTACATCTTAGCTTTATTGTCATTGTATTGCTTTGCTCCAGGCAAGTACATCTACAAACTCATTTACTGTCTTTTAATGTTAAGTACATGTGACAACCTTGTTAAATTACCATTAATCCAGTTGCAAGTCTTTTGTTAATTGTACATGTTAAAAATACTGTTATGTGATAAAAGAATGTTAATCAACCCATGTGAATGCTGATCCTTGGAGTAGCAAGTCAAATCATAACATGTTTCATACTATTGCCAGTTCCCACCATGCTTTACACTATTTCTCGTATCTTTTACATGATGATTACTGGGTTATGAGAGAGTTGATAGTATAGTTACTGGACTCGTGGAATGTACTCACTTACATTGCAGTATGCTAATTGTGTAGTTTCTGGACTTGTGGAATGTACATACGTACATTGCAGTAAACTAGCAGTGCGGTTTCTGGACTTGTGGAATGTACATACGTACATTGCAGTAAACTAAGAATGTAGTTTCTGGACTTGTGGAATGTACTTCCGTACATTGCAGTAAACTAACAATGTAGTTTCTGGACTTGTGGAATGTACATACGTACATTGCAGTAAACTAGCATAGCACCTATTGACCGATCTCATACCTGCTCCAGTTTTAATACATAATGTACACATGCCACAATTGACAAGAGTGTCTTAAAATGATAATCAAGATATACCATAATTTTTCGCTTTATATGATTTACCCTGATTCCAGTATGTCTATTTTTCAGTCTTATCATACCATGTTCCTGTTGTACATCTCTTGCATTATACATTCAGTACTTTAGTAGTAGAGGTTGTACTTGCTCCCGTCCTGACAGGATAATGTTGTAGGTATTTTGACCGAGGAAGAAATGCTTTGTGACCCGTACTATGGAGCTCCAGTTGAGGATATTCCAGCAGGGAATCCTGCTTAGCTGCTCAGTTTGACTTAGTGTTGGGTTATTACCACAGACGCTGTTTTGTACCTTTAAACTGGACCTTGTCTCCAGTCTTACATTTTGGTTTGTATTATTATCAAACTTAGTGGTTTTTCATTTATATAGAAGCTGTGTTGTGATCATTCTTAAACTATCTTAATTATTAGCACATTTATCATTACTACCTGACTGTCTAGAACAGCTTACTGCGCTTTATCTTAAGCGTAGGCTGGACATGGCTCGGCCCGGCCCAACAATTTGGGTAACGGGTCGTGACACCAACCCTATTGTGAGTTTGAAAAAAATGGTTGCCACATAGGAATGACAATCATTTTTTCCAAAAGTACTTCTCCAATGCAAATGTGAAATAAAGTGTGGAGTTGACATGGCAATGACATGGCAAAGACAATGTGAAGTTGGTTGTCTAGATCTAGACAATGCACTTCACAATGTCTTTATGTCCACATCATCATTTGTGAATAAAAATATTTATAAAAAAGAAGTAGAAGAGTAAAAGTTGTCTTGGAAGTTGTAAAAAATTATTTGTATTGTCTTCTTAATACTTTTGCATTGGAGATGACTTTTTAAACCCATTGTCATTTGTGAATATAACCTTGCCACCTATACAAGACATTGTCTTGTCCCTCATGCCACATAGGATTCACAACACAAAACAAGACAATAGGGTTGGAGATGCTCTAAGGCAGGGGATTCTTGGGCCTCTAAAATCCCTTATTCTATTATTACAATAGATTTAAATGAAAACTATAAGGAATTTATGATTATATGGTAAAATTTGAACTTAATTGGCCTGATCTGAATGAAAAAGAGTACTCATGCCAAATACAAAGGACGGAGCAAGAATAAAATTAGAAAAAATTTGACTTACCTTCCACTTGATTTATCCCAATTCAAGGTACACTCCACAGTTTTACAAAAATGTATAGTACCCTCCATTTTGAAAGAAAACCGTCAATTTTTTTGGACCAAAATGTCCTTAGCTCATTCTTCTTTCTTCTTTCCTCTCTTCCCTACACCCCCTCCCCCCGCGGCCGTCGTGCCCACTCTCCCTTTCCCACCTCTGCTCCCCCCCCTCCCCGCCTCTGCCGTCGCCGCTCCCCCCGGGCCCCCTCCCAGCCTTTGTCGTTGCCGCTGCTGCTGCTACCGCCACCGCCGGAGGCGGGGAGGAGGGGGGGAGGGGAGGCAGAGGCGGAGAGGGGGGGGGGGAGTGAGGGTGGTGGCCGCGGGAGGAGAAGAGGAAAGAAGAAAGTGGAAGGAGGAAGGGCATTTTGGTCAAAAAAATTGACGGATTTCGTCCAAAATGGAGGGCTAATGATAATTGTACGAATCTCTATATATTTTTGTGAAACTGTGGGGTCCACCTTGAATTGGAATAAATCAAGTGAGGGATAAGTTAAAATTTCTCATAAAATTATCATTAGAGACGTAATTACTGGACTAACCCCGACAAGAGCTGTCCGATCCAAATGGACTCCATGGGAGGGTACATGCAACTTGGCAGGGGAAATTTTTTTTGATGCAGCCGGCTGTATCAAAATGTATCAAAGTTTTAATACAGCCGGTGTATGACAAGTGGGCCCTCCTCTCTATTCGTAATTCGTGTATGTAAAATTTTTATAATAAGGCCCACTTGTCATGCACCGGTACAGCCGACTGCATCAAAGTTTCTCTCCCTTGGCAGGATACTGCTGTCCTTTTGGGTGCCAACTGGGGACAGCTTTGGAAGTCAAAAAGGCACTCGCTTCAATTGAAAAGTTCGTGTCACACATCGAATCTTTTGTATATTGTACGGAACTCTCCTAATTTACATTACTTATTACTTGTGCATTAATCCGTTGTCGTCCAGCCCGGTTAGGATATCTGGCTTTCACCCAGGCGACCCGGGTTCAAATCCCGGCAACGGAAAACTTTTACTTTTTGGAGTAAATTAAAAATATTTTAAAAAAAAAATTAGTGGTGCAACCATGTGAGTTGCACATAAAATAATAAATTTTTTTTTTCTAACCTTATCAAAATATAATTTAAATATTTTGGAGCGCACGACAGGTGTGCATATGAGTTGATGATGATAAAGTATTTAACTGTGACGGATGTACGTGTGGGATGATGATGACAAAATATTTAACTGCATCCGTACATGCTAGAACAAAAGAAAAAAAAAAAAAAAAATTAGTGCAACCATGTGAGTTGCACATAAAATAATAATTTTTTTCTAACCTTATCAAAATATAATTTAAATATTTAAAATTATTATATATATTTATATTTTTTAAGGAAAATTTATAGAAATTTAATTATAAAGTTGTTATGGATATATGTGTATAAAAGAAAGAGTATTCAGTTATGCGAAAGAAAAATAAAAAAGAGGGTATTCGGTTGTACAAGAGAGAAAGTTTTAATTTTTATTTTTCGTAATTTCTAAAAAAATAAAATGGTCCATGGTATACATACGGCTTAGACGGCTCAATCTTGAGTCGTTTTGAAGCCTCCTTATATAGTGGAAGATATATGAACGTGTATTGTAGGAATTTTATAAATTATTACAATTTTTTTCCTAAAAAGCTGTATAATTATTCAGATCCAAAAATTAGACTTCCTTATCGGCTTTTAGCTAATTACTAAAAATTAATTTTTTTAATAAATTTTTAGAGAAGTAGATTTTATATATGACCTTTCTCTCTTTTCAGAAAATAATAATGCTAAGTTTATTACCAAACCTTCTTACAACCTACTCTACTCTATGCTAACATGGTCTCACCCGTTCCACCTCTACCCTCCAATGGAAACTGGCCATGTGACAAGTTATAAAAGGATTATAACCCTTTAATTGTAGTCACAACATTAGTCTTTAGAAAATTATAAATTTTAACTTTGGACATTTTTGTTAAAAAGAGAGAGAGTATTTTGTAACCAATAGAGTTTTCTTGCACCATATTTTTATTTTGTCACAAAAATAATGAAAATAAATTGAACCTGGTGTAACTCAAACACACAACCTTCTAAATTAAAGCCACACACAAGAATTTTGCCATACCGTCCGACAAAGTATTTTGTAATTTCTTGAAACTTGTTTTTTTCTAACCCTATTTCTCTAAAAAAAAATCTCCATTAAAATTTTATGTTAACATAGTAGAACGCTTGAGAATGTAGCATAGTTTGTCCGCCTACAATATCATCTCAACAATCAAAATCTGTATGAACTTGATATGAGGTCCATGAGATGACTTTCTCATGTCCAAAATTTTAGAGGACAACAAATTTTTTTTATACTATGTAAGTATATAAGTCTAATTCTGAAGATACTCATTTTAATTCTTTTAGGGTGCCTAAGAAGATTTTTTTTCTGGAAATTGCTGAGAAATCCAATTTCGGGTTGGGTTGTATGAAAAACCCACCCGCGGGATGGGTTTTATGAAATGTCCAGAATTATATAATTCCACGTCAAATATTCAAAGATTTCCTTTAGATGCTCTGTATTTACAAAATTAATACCATAACTACCCCTCCGCACAAAGTCAGATCTGGATTGCGATTCTCCTCTTCTTCTTCTTCTTCACGAGAGATCTGAATTACATTACTCTCATCTTCAGCAGAGATCGCAAAGATCGTTCGTAGTTCACCATGCATTTTTTTCAGTCGAACTCCGATCATCGCTCATCTTCTTCTTCTTCTTCTTCGACAATTAGGTCAATTATGGAGAGAAGATCTTATTCTTCTTTTCCATAAGAGTTAGCATCGTTTTGAAAGAAGAACGAAAATTCTTGAATCTTTATTCATGTCAAATTTCTTTCCACAAAACACGGAGAATGAAAAATTAGATTTCTGTCAACTGTTCTCCGTCGATATCACACGAAGAATGGTCATTCTTCTGCATTTTTTACAAGGAGAATGCCATTCTCCGTGTTGAATGGCATTCTCCGTGTTTCTAACACGGAGAATGGCCATTCTCCGTGTTGAATGGCATTCTCCGTGTTATTTAGCACGTAGAATGGCCATTCTCCGTATAATTTAGAAACGGAGAATGCCATTCTCCGTACTAAATTACACGGAGAATGGTCATTCTCCTACGTTTTAACACTGGGAATAACCATTCTCCGTGTAAATTAACACGGAGAATGTCATTCTCCGTTTTAATTAAGACGGAGAATGCCATTCTCCGTTTTATTTAACACGGAGAATGCCATTCTCCGTGTTTCTAACACGGAGAATGGCCATTCTCCGTGTTTCTAACACGGAGAATGGCCATTCTCCGTGTTTCTAACACGGAGAATGGCCATTCTCCGTGTTTCTAACACTGGAATGACCATTCTCCGTGCTAAATTACACGGAGAATGACATTCTCCGTTTTATTTAACACGGAGAATGGCATTCTCCGTGTTTCTAATACGGAGAATGACCATTCTCCTGCGTTTTAACACTGTAATGACCATTCTCCGTGCTAAATTACACGGAGAATGACCATTCTCCGTGCTAAATTAAGATGGAGAATGACCATTCTCCGTGTAATTTAGCACGGAGAATGACCATTCTCCGCGTAAATTACGACGGAGAATGCCATTCTCCGTGTTAATTTACACGGAGAATGGCATTCTTCGTGTTTCTAACACAGAGAATGACTATTCTCCGTGTAAATTAAGACGGAGAATGACATTCTCCGTGTACTACACGGAGAATGGCCATCCTCATACGAAATTAATATTTTTCGTGTTCTAACACGGAGAATGACCATTCTCCTGCATTTTATGGTCAGTTGAAACTTTGAAAGACCATAACTTTTGACTGGGAGGTCGAAACGAGGTCCGATTTGTCCCAGAATGAGCGTATCTTCGAGGAGCCTGAAAGTAACCGCCTCTCGATTAGACGGCCTTTTAAAATTTTAGAATCGCAAAAAAATGATGTTTGGACCTCCTTTTTAGCACTTTTGCCATTTGTCTCGGTCTTTCCGAAAGTTTTCGACGAGTTTTTGAAAATTTTTGAGGAGAAAACCTAGATTCGAAAGTGAGCAGCGTATGGAAGAAGATGAAGTATCGAAACTTTTTTTTTAAGAGTAGTTTCGTGGGTGTTTTCAATAAATTAGAAGGAAGGGCAAAAAGGTCATTCGGAACCCTCTTTATATATTTTTGCTAATTCTGGGCACGCGATGAAATGTTATTGTGCGGTGGGTTTTGCATAAAACTTTTTCGTTTTTTGGGCATTTCATAAATTTTTCCGATTTTTTTTATAGAATATATATCTAAACGTGAAATAATATGACAAGAGACAAGGTAGTTACTCAGTAAAGAAAAATAAATGCTTGAAAAAGTTAATTATGCAAACTTAATCAGTACTTTGCCTTAAAAAAAAAAAGATATGAGATATTTAAGTGAGATGCATTTGATCAAGGCGTTTGATGGCCTAAGGGAACTATCCTAACATCGTTAGCTTTCTTTATTTATTTCTTGAACATCGGTTTATTTTTTTGATTTTGAATATCTTCCAGATTTATTAGTATTTTATTACGATAGATATTATATTGGAATTATAGTTTTTTATTGTTTTATTTTTAAATTTTGTATAGGTAATATTATTATATCATTGTCGATAATATATATATATATATATATATATATATATATATATATATATATATATATATATATATATATATATAAAGTTTTGAGGGTATTATTTTAAAGTTTGTCTCAGACTTCCGACACTGCAAACAAACCGAAATATATAATGTTTATATTAATATTATCTTGGTAGTTCTTGAATCCTCTTTTGGAAGCAACTAGTTAAGTTTGAAATAACCTATAAAGATGAGGAGAACCGTCATTTTCCATGTCAAAGGAATGTTTTTAATATATTATAAACCAAGATATCATCATAAAATAATTTGACTTCACATACTACAAGGGGGACGGAATAAAAAACAAATGCAAAGGTCCATACATGCAAAATCAACAAGCTATATATAAGTAATATATTTTTTTTTTCTCAGTGATTCCATATAAGAGTTAAAATTGTAAAAAAAATTTAGATGTCCAACGATACGTACGGAAATTTGTATACACTCGTTGTATATCTGTTGGACCTACTATCTCCAACTCCTATCAAATAAATGAAAAAAAATAATACGTCCACATGGCTCGATTCACTGATTTTCCGCCATCCAGCTGGATCATCGGTAACCACAAGTGCCACTCGAGTTAAAGTTGTACCTTGGCAATCTAGTTAAGTTATTAAAATAATTTTTCTAGTCTTGAAATACATAATTGAAGACTATTGTCAAGCGTCTATTTTGTTCATCCAGTAAAACTTATATGTTCACTATTTCACTCAAAGTCACGTGTTAGCCTAAAATTATTTTTATTTTTTAATTTAATTATTTTATCTTATAATAAAAAATAGTTTAAAATAGACACGTGCAACCATTTAAATGGATTAGTGAAGGTGACACAAGTTTTGTTGGTGATACAAGACTAAATATGTCCAAATAGGATTGACAACAGAGTTAAAATTCCATTTGGAAGTGAATCATTTGGAGGAATGTATATACCATAGATCAATTAGTATTGGATTACAACAATATCAATAAGATTATAACAAAACTAGCCAGAGGACTAAATAAAAATGTCCATATACATATAATTAGGCCATTCTACATTACTAATAATCATCAAATAACTATTAAAAACAAATAGTTATAGTTATCATGATCTTTCTAAGATATCATATATTGATTTTTTTCTTCCATATAAAATGGTTAGTTTAACGATATATGTAGCGTGTATGTCACATCACTACATGAAAACCAATTTTAGACAATGCAACACAAATCTGTTTTAATTTTTTTTTTTCACGTACATTATGTTGCTTTTTGGGATCGAATTCGTCCAGCTTGAAATTTTATGTCTCCACCACTTTGTCATTTTTTTAAAACCAAAAGCCCGTAGACGTACCAAAGCCACCCAACCGATTTTTGTCCGGAAACCGTGGACACACGCCACCCAACCGTCTCAGTTGGGACTCGATTATGAGACCTCCTTCCAACAAGTCAACGATCTTACCGCTAGATCGCGTGGCATTGGCACCTCTTTGTCATTTGAGTTAGGAGACTTTGGCAGTTTGACTAGAGACATCGAGTCAAGCAGCTGATAACCATACAAATGGCGAAGACACAAGCATAGTAGCCCATTGGAGAAACTGGGATGGTCGATCTATGAAATTACAAGTTGCCGTGATAAAGTTGGCAAAATCATTTGGAATGGGAGGTGGGATACTTCTCCTCACCAAGTGGCCAACTTTTACACTGTGTTTGGGAACATTTGTGGGGAGGGAGAGAAAAATTTGAGGGAAAGGAAAATGGAGAAGAGTAAAATGAAAGTAAAGTTAATTTTTCCTTCCTTTGTTTGGATGGACAAAAAGTAGGGGAAGGAAAAGTTTAAAAACAATTTTTATTTGTTTATGGATATAGGTATAATTACTATTTTTTCCTTGGTATTCTCAAATGATAATTTAATATTAACTTTTTGAGGGGTGGTGGGGTAAATTCACTCAAATTCCTCTTATCTCTCTCCATTTTCCTCCCACTTTTGGGAGGAAAATTTTTTGGTGGGACCCACCTACTTTTTCCTCTCAAATTTTCCTCCTCCATTTTCTCTCCTCCTTTCCAAACACCATCATTTAAAAATTTTCTCTCACTTTTTTATCAACTTTTTTTCTTCCTTCCATTTTCCACCCTTCCCAAACAGTACCTTAGGGAAGGAAGTGCAGTCTGTCAAGATTGAAGAGGGGGACGAGGGAGACTACTGGAACTGCGAGGCGTTCCCTGGAAGGAGATAGTTTGGTGTGGGCTAAGGACGATGTAGTCAAAATCAAATTATGTCTTTATAAAAGTGCAGAACATTCTCCTTACTAAATACAAATTGGCATGCTTTTGTGTCCAACTTGGGGATGTTAATTATGTCCGGTGTAGTAGTCATGAGGAATCCATAAATCATCTCTTCTTTGAATATAGCTCGGCGAAAGATATATCGGCATTCGACGCCCACAGATGTGGACACGTACCCGTATCCATTACGCGCGTCGAATCGAACCTAACCGAACCGAACCAAGTCGGGCCGGACGGTGGCGGCGGCGCGCGCGTGTGGTCCATGGAGCTCCCACACACAACTTTTAATAAAACAAAAGAAAGAGTAGTAATATATACACACTTAGTTACTTTTGTCCAACCGATGTGGGACTAAAGTAAAGGTTGGGGTTGAGCTTTTGCTCAAAAGCTGAGCATGCTGCATTAGCTAACATACATATATATATAGAGAAATTTTGAGTGGCACCCCACTTTTGTTTACCATATTTACAGTGCACCCCACAAGTTTACAACAATGTAAGATACCCCCCACTTTTGACGGTTTCCGTCCAAAATGGACGGTCAACTGGGTTAACCCAATTTTTTTGACAAAAATACCCCCCGACCAGTTGTCATCTTCCCCATCTCTCGTCACCCCCCTCGCCGACCTAGCCTGCCCCCCCACCCGATCTCACCACCACCACCACCACCACCACCACCACCACCACCACCATCATCTTCACCAACACCACCATCACCACCGCCGCCGCCCCCCTCCGACGCGCCCCCGCTTCGCCGCGCCCTAGCTCCGCCCCCTTCCTCTCCATCACCAGCACCTTCACCAACCCCACAATCACCACCACCACCGCTTCTCCTCCTCTCCCCGACCTCGCCGCTGCCACACCGACCTCGTCGCTGCCACCGACATCTACGACAACCAGTTCTTTTCCGAGAATCCTCCTCGCTTTACAGAGAGTATTTCACTCACATCAATTAATAAAAACTAATAAAAAAGAGAGTCATCTTTGTTGCATATATAGTTGAAATCCCTAATGTCAGGAACAGACAAGTGCGCTAACAAGAGTATTCAGTAAATAGTCTACTACATATCAATGGTATAGCAACTCTTCTTAAGCACGACTATGTCAGACAAGTGGTATTATTTACAGTGCAGCTTGACGTCGACTTCCTCCGCAGACTATGAGTTTCGCGTCGACTTCCTCCTTGCTGCAGCTCGACGTCCTGACAGCCGCAGCAGCCGGCGGTCGCGGCTCCTCTATGGGGATGGCCTTGATTTCGTTCTTCTTCTGTTGCTTCTCTTCGGAGGAGTTGGAGTACTCCATCGGGGTCGGGGAGGACGAGGTCGGGGAGGGTGAGGGAGGGTAGCGGCCGGGCGGGGGAGGGGGGGGGGCAGCGGCGGGGGGAAGGGGGGGGGGGGCGAGAGACATGGTGAAGAAGACAACAGGTCGGGGTATTTTTGTCAAAAAATTTGGGTCAACCTAGTTGACCGTCCATATTGGACGGAAAACGTCAAAAGTGGGGGGTATCTTACATTGTTGTAAACTTGTGGGGTGCACTGTAAATATGGTAAACAAAAGTGGGGTGCCACTCAAAATTTCTCATATATATATATATATATATATATATATATATATATATATATATATATATGAGGAAGGATAGGCATTTCCGCACTTTTTGCATTCCCAAGTATCCCCTCTATTTACACCATTGGATGGTACTTTAAGTCATCTAATCTTAACCGTTGATTTACCAATATATATAACTTTTATTTCTTAATTCTTACACAAAAGGTTTGAAAGATATAATCTTGAAATTCTCTGAATATGAAAAATTGTATATATATTTTCTATTCATGCTTTTGAATAGGGTGACACACGTCCAAAATGACTTACAAAATTATCCAATGCAAATATAATTTTGAATATTTTGATATGGATATCCCCAAAGTGCTAATGTTTTAAATTATGAAACATATAAAGGATTCCTTTGACTGAAAATCAGTATTTGATATCTTAATTCAACTTCTTACCAATAAACTAAAACAACAAATTTCAAAATATTTTTTATTTGACATTATCAACTATATTCCAAACTAGTTCAAATCTATTCAAAATTTCAACCTTCACAACAAGTCAGTGACCCGCGAACTTGAACCATGTGTATTGATACGAGGGAACTCTTTGTCATTATGAATCCGATCTTACACTATAATGGTAGTATTTATTCTTCATTTGTGGTTGCAATATAAAACAATGTTATTAAAATTTTAAATTTTGGAATAAATACACTAACTCCTATATTTATGGTTATTACAATCATATTATGAAAATAGTTACACGAACTATTCCTCTATTTTATCCCCTTTGTTTTATGTTTTAGTTCTAAAATATGAGTGATTAGTGTTATAACTCTATGTCGAAAATATAAAACATAGAATAGTCGGTATAATTAGTTTCAAAATAAGAGTGGTTAGTATAATAAGTGAAAGATATATGAATAGTTAATATAAATTGTCCTTTTAAATTTATAGTTAGAAGGATATTAGACATTTCTCTAACTATTATTGACTTTTATTCTTATAAACAAAACAAAAAACAGAAATTTTCATACAGAGTAAAGAATTTTAAGGAAATTGTAAAAAAAGTAACAAGTTTGAAAAAATTGCAATTGGGGTAAAGAAACAACATCATTGATGGCGTGTGCTGATCCTGGGAGAGTAGCGGCCCCCACACGCCATGGGGGATGGAGCAGGCCCCCACACGCCATTGGGGATGGCCAGTCCTCCAAGCCAGGCCCCCCACACACGCCATTGGGCATGGTCAATCCTCATGAGGCGTGGTCCCACGTCATCCCCCCCCCCCCCCCCCCCCCCGACACGCCATGGGGGATGGCCAATCCTCCAAATCCTCCACGCCAGGCCCATCCCCCCACGCCGAGTCCCATCCCCACCATCACACGCCATGTGGGTAATTAGAAACAAATTCATCATTAGTTCTATTAACAAATGATGAAACTTGAGTAACATATAAACTAATATAAGGTGATTGCGAATTAATCTCAAGAATAAAATTCCATGCTTCTTCACCATCTATTAATAAACATGTGGAACCAAAAACAGACTTTAAAATAAATTCATAATTAATAGAAAAACGCGCTGAAATTAAATTGCGTAAATTTTCTAAAGTAATATGACGATAAGTTGTAAAAAATTGGGTGTCACCTCCTTCGTAAGTTAACCCATTTACTCTACCACCATGTGAGCATACTATTTTAATATTATCACCCATGAGAAAAAAAAAGAACTTTGATAATTTTTATCTAATAGAGAGCGAGAGCTTGTAAGAGGGAAAGACTAGCTTCCGTGAGGAGTTGGAAGCTTGTAAGAGGGAGAGACTAGCTTCCGTGAGTAGTTGGAAGCTTGTAAGAGGGAGATACTAGCTTCTGTGAGGAGTTGGAGCTTCCAAGCTTCAGAGAAGTGCTTCTGTGAGAGAGAGATAGGAGAAAGAGTAATGTGTTTGTGTAGAGAGAGAGTGTTAAACATTGCAATAAATAGGAGGAGGAAAGAGAATTTGAAATGTAGCCATTTGTGGGTAGCCGTTGGTGTGTCAGCACGCCACCAATGGTGGCGCGCACATCCTGACACTAGCCGTTCGTAGCCGTTGGCTACACGACACACTAGTGCAACACGACACACCTCTCACACTCCATGAGTGATGGCGTGCCAACCACAATGACACGGAGTGCAGCCAACATGACTGATGGAGTGCGGCGGCGCCCAATGACACTCCATGGCATGCCAGCCCACATGGACCCACCCCACACTCCATGAGTGATGGCGTGCCCCCCCACACTCCATGAGTGATGGCGTGCCACCCCACATGTGATGACGTGCCAGCCCACATGGACCCACCCCACACTCCACACTCCATGAGGGATGGCGTGCCACCCTCTACACTCCATGAATGATGGAGTACGGCGCACCACACTCCATGAGTGATGGCGTGTGATGGGGAATAGGTTGAGTGGGACACACCACACTACATGAGTGATGGCGTGTGATGGAGAATAGGATGAGTGGGCACACCACACTCCATGAGTGATGACGTGTGATGGGGAATAGGTTGAGTGAGGCACACCACACTCCATGAGTGATGGCGTGTGAAGGGGGAATAGGTCGCTCGCGCAACACACGCCAGCAGTGATGTCGTTTCGTTACCCCAATTACAAATTTCCCAAACTTATTACTTTTTTCACAATAACGTTAAAATTCTTCACTCTATATGAAAATTACTGAACAAAAAAACAATTCAGTATTTTAAAAAGAAAAGTGAAGTGGTGAAAAGCTCATAAATGCCAAGAGAGACAGAAATGGCAAAAAGAAGGAACCCCCATTTGTACAACTCATAAATATGGACCATTTGACAGTACCATAAAAGTTTCTTGCCATCACTCTCCATCAAAGAGTAACCAACATGGACCATATGACAGTACCATATTAAGGCCTCGTTTGGTTCACGAATTCAATTAATTCGGAAAGAATTTTTTTTTTTTTTTTTTTTTTTTTTTTGTTTGGTAACCACAAATTTGAGAAATATTTTTTTGACATAAAAAAAATGAGAGAAAAAAATAATTCCTCTCAGTATCCATGGAATTAATTTTTTTTCTCTTCCTTTTCCAGCATTAATTCTCAAATATTATGACAAAAATAACCTTGAGTTATTGCCTATTATACCATTTAACTCTTCGTATTATGTTGACTATAATTATGTTGGCATTGGATATTATTGGAATAATGATATTTTTTTCTTTCCGTTCCTACACCAACTAAACACCAAATGAAAATCCAATAATTTTTCTTAAACGTTTTTCTTGTTTTACCAAACATAGGAAATTTTTTTTAATAAAAATTCTACTTTCTTATCCTCATGAAAATACAAAAAAAAATTAATTTCCCTTCCGTGAACCAAACGAGACCTAAGTGTAAATTATAGAAATAGTTAATGTAAATTGTCCTTAGTAAACAAATCAGTATTTAAATAAAATAACTATACTAAATAGATTTACACATGTGGCGGTCCCTATTGATTCGGACTGGACCATGATGTTACTGCAGGAACTCGATTTTTGGTGGATCCCAGTCCAAATCAATGAGAGTCCCCCTTTTCTTTGGGTTCATGGGTGCGGTCTTTCTATCGGTTAGTAAGGAATTATTGGAAAAAAAAAAAAAAAAACTAAAGGGTGGTTGAAACGCTAATAAATCCCAAGGGAAAAACAAAAATGGCAAGGAGAAGGAACCCCCGTTTGTACAATTCATAAACATGGACCATTTGACAGTACCATAAAAGTTTCTTGCCATAACTCTCCATCAAAGAGTAACCAAAATTCAACAAACCTTCCTTTTCTCTCTCTCACAAACAAAGAAGGGAAAAAAAGAAGCAGCTCATGAATCGGCAGCTCCCAACGGGATGGTCCGCCGCTTCGCCCCCTACCCTCCCCCATTGCCGGCCGCCGGCACCACCACCACCGGAGGAGGGCCCGCCTCGACGCCGAGGCGGGAGGCACACTTGGTCTCGACCCACCGCTCGAAGTTGCAGCGACCGCCGCCGTAGCCGAAGACGCTCCTCCCGGTGCAGAGCCTGCCGACCAGCCCGGCGACGACGCCGAGGAGCAGGATCGCCGCCGCCACCCCTATCGCCACCCCTGTCGACCCCTCCATCGCGAAAAAGGGAAAAAAAAAAAAAATTCAAACTTTGATGGGTGTTGTTGGGACGGAGAAAGAGAACACCAGGTGTTTGTTTGAATGAAACCTATATAGTACGGGAAAGGGTGGGGTTGGGTTGGGTGGTTCACTTCTTCAGGTGTGTTTCTACTGTTTATATACTTGAAAGGGGTATTTGATGAAGGGTTTGGATGGTCGAAAGGCGTTCGATCCGACGGCTACGATGAGCTTTCAACGGTTAGACAAAAATCAAGTGCTCTTTTCTTGTCCTGTCCAAAATTCTAAGGGGAATTGAATGTAGGATTATAAGGTAAATCTTTTTCTTCTAATTAATGATGGCCACCTTGTCTTTTCTTTGGAAGGTACGTACTTTCAACTTTCTTGACTCGTGTTTAGTGTGACTAGGGCCTTGTTTGGTACACTATAATGTAATAGTAATCACAATGTAATAAAAAAAAAAAAATTCCATTCGATTACATTGCGATTATAATTACATTACAGTGAACCAAACTTATTCTAGGTTTTATTTGCAAAGTCAACGGCCCAAGTTCATGTAGTGTTAGAGTGGACTGAATTATGATAGAATCGAAGAAGGTACGGATCAACAAAATTTGTCGATAGGAATTCGAAAAAAATGGATCGATCGGGGAAACGTGCTTGATTTATCGGTGTTAGTTGAGAAATCTTTGAGGAAGCTGGATTTAATCGAGGTACGTGCTTGATAGGTCCACGAAAACGGGAGCACCTACATAAAAGATAATAATATATATCAATTTATTATATTTGAAGTGAAGCAATAAACGATAAGGGCACGCGTGTATGATAGATCTAAATCAAGAGTTAAATAATCTAGATTGACGTCTCTCTTTTTGGTCCAGAGTGTGCAAACACTTTTGGCACAACATATACTTCTTTATAAAAAAAATGATTGTTGAAATCCAATGATCGAATTTATCTAGCGGCTATATTTTGGGCAAAAACTATACAAGGAAGTGGCAGGGGAGACAACTCTCTCTCCATTATTCTCCTCTCTTATCTACAGAATCCCACGTCTCCCTCACTATTCTTCTCTTCTACAAAATCTCTTTCTTTCCATACAGAAAGTCTCCTTCTCTATTTAGAAGTTTACTGAAGTTTGTTTAGAGTCACTTTTTTCATAAGCTGTACACAATTTTTATTTGACACGGATCAAAGACTAAGAATACTATGTTCGTACAGAGGTACACTAAACGAGCTATCTTATGAATAATGTTTTATCCAACATCTTCCAAGTTAACGAAATATTACGCCAGCTAATTTATGCAATTTAACATTTTCTTTTCTTTCTTATATGAATTTATGTTAAGGCACATTTTTGCTTCTATACTTTTTATTATTACATTGTGAAGAAGCATAAAATTTTGTTCTTGAAGTTAATTTATAATTACGGTATATAAATATTTATGGTACTCTACCATCATAAAGAATTTGTAATATAATTAGTAAACGTGCTTCTAATTACCAAACGGTTAATTAATATGAGTTGCAATTCTTCTCAATAAGTGGTTCTGTTTATTAAAGAATAATGTATATTATATGAAGGTGATAATGACGTCGGTGACGAAAATAGTAGTAATTTTATTACAAATTTAGATGATAATGTCGATGATGCTAGACTCTTGAATTATTTGTTAGACAATCATTTGATAATCGTTCTAAATTAATTTAAAAGTTTCATAAGTGACATAACAATTGAATATAATTTTACTTTTTTTAGCTAATTGTATGAACAATGTCTATAGAATTATATATCTTATGATCAACCAAATTGTAATAGAAGAGTATAGTGTATAGCCATTGGTGAAGTCAAAATATTTGTCATTCGTATATTAGATACAGTCGATAGACTAGTTTATGTGGACTTACAACAAGATGTCATCTACTATCTACATTCCATGGGTTAGAAACAAGCTAATTGGTATACTTAGAGATAATAGTCATATAGTCCGTCCGTCACAAGTTGGGTAGATCGTCCGTGTCCGAATCTGTTCGAAGAGAGATCAAGCACGGATAGAGAAGAGAGATTGGCATGCTCTATACATATATATCCAACGATCCTACACAAATCGAGGGGTGGGGCTGCACGTCTGCTTGGGGGGTTGACGTAATTGTCCTCTATTGGAGAAAAGGGAAGGAGGGGGAATTGGTGAATGCAGGAGGGGACACGTCATCCTCGATCTGGTTTTCGGTCCCCACACCGTTTCGTTAAGTACTTTATATATATATATATATATATATATATATATATATATATATATATATATATATATATATGGAAGTGGATCAAAAGTCTTCCTTAGAAAACCTTCTAAAAATCTCCTCACTCTAATCCGTAATTTAATGTTAAAATTAATGTTAATATTAACATTAAATACTAAAATTAACATTAAACTTAACATTAAAATTAATATTAACATTAACATTAACATTAATATTAACATTAACATTAATATAAAAAAATAAAAAAATAAATATTAACATTAACATTAATATTAACATTAACATTAATATTAACATTAATATTACGAACTAGAGTGAGGGAGTTTTTTAGGATATTACAAATCAATTGCCAGATGCATTCACTGATATTAAGAAAGTGACAAAATCTCATGTACCGGCTATAAATGTACCAGCACAGATTGATATCCCTGAAGGACAAGATGGAACACTAAAACCGTGCATGAAACATGGACGCCCTGTTGGCACGAAAGATAAGAACCCTTGAAAGAAAAGAGTACAAGTAATTACTCCAGAAGAGAAACATGAAAGCGCTATAGAAAGTTTGACTGATCAGTCTAAACTAGCTCCTGAAGAGACACATGGCAATGAACAAATTTCAGAAAAAATCTCTTTAAATTATATAAGTACAAGGGAAAGCTGGGATAGAAAGAAAATTACTATAGACAATATTTTTGCTTATAGTGTCGCACTTGATATAGTAAATGAGGATCCTGAACCAAAATTTATTAAACAATGTCAACATAGAAATGATTGGCCAAAATGGAAAGATGCGATACAAGCTGAATTAAAATCCTTAGAAAATCGCAAAGTATTTGAACCAGTAGTTCAAACTCCTGAAAGTATGAAACCTATTGGATACAAATGGGTGTTTGTACGAAAGCGCAACGAGAAAAACAAAATTGTGAGATACAAGGCACGACTTGTTGCACAAGATTTTTCACAGAGACCTGGAATCGATTATGATGAAACATATTCTCCTGTGATCGACATGATCACATTACGATACTTGATCAGTTTAACAGTCATAGAAAAAACTTGATATGCGGTTTATGGATATTGTTAGCACATATTTATATGGGTCATTGGATGTAAAACCCGCAACCTGATTTTCTGGAATTTTTGGATAAATTGGAATTTATTGCATTTTTGGGATATTTGTCCAATTTTGTTTTGTTAGCACAGACCTGGATTCCCAGTTAGAGTTTTAGTATTATTATTATTATTATTATTATTTTTATATTATTATTATTATTATATTATTATTATTATTATTATAGTCGGATTAGGAAAATATTATTTTTAAAATTAATCATTGAATTTTGATTGTGGCCCTGTCCCCGATCCCATGCCCGGAGTCCAACCCCGAGTCCGGATACCGACCCTGAACTCGAGCCCGACTTCCGCTTTTCGAACCCAATTTCGGTTCCAGTCCCGAATCCGTCCTTAAAATCTTTTAATTTAATTTTGGCCTTAGATATATGCAAACCTATTTTTATTTTTGGATTAAGAAAGAAGGAAAAGAAATATAAATCCTATTTCTAAAAACCCCCAACCGACCTGGTCCCCCACGACCAGGCCACACACCCCCTTATTTCTCCCACAGCACCCACTCTCCTCCACACTCTTCCCTACTTCCTCTCCACAACTTCTCCCACTCATTCAATATTAAACTCCACCACCACTCATTCTCTCATTCCCTCCATCTCTTACGAGCAAGCACAGCACCTCTCCATCTCCATCACTCCCTCTCACTCTTTCTCATTTCCTTTCCCCATTCACCAACTCTCCAGACCCCCAACCCGTGCCCTAGCCGCTCGGCGCCCTGCCGACCGTCCGACCACCAACGCCCCGGCCAGCATCTCCCGCCCGGCCATCTCCGGTGCCTCGACGACCGGCCCTGTGGCCGCCCGCTCCAGCACATCCAGCGCCTCCGCCCGCCTCCGACCCGGCTGACCGCCCGCGCTCGGCCTCGTCCAGCACCCCTAGCGCCTTCCGAGGTCGCGCCCAATGCCCCGGCCAACTCCGGCCGACCCCGAACTTCTGTGCCCGTCCGCGACAGTCTGCCCGCCTCTGTCCCGAGGCCGCTCGACCCCCTGCACGTCGTTCCCGTGCCCGCCTTCCCCGGTGACCCCCGGCGCACTGTCCCGCCGGCCAACGCTCCCCGGCGTGCCCCGAGTTTCTGGCCGCCCCGTGTTCCAGACCCTCGGGTTCTAATTCGCGCATTCCAGCGTTGTCCCTGTGGCCATGCTGTCCCGATCTGACTTTTCGGGACTCGCTGACCCGTGGTCGCTATCACGTCCCGCTCCCGTAGGAGCGATCGTCCTCGCTAAGGCGTGATGTCAAACGGGCCTAGGTTGCGCCCGTGCAAGGCCAAGTCCAGAAACGACCGATTTGAGCTAGGCCAAAGAGTCGCACAGAGTGTCCCCATTGCAGCAGAAAGTAAATAAACACAAGTAGAAGCAAATTCGAACTCTTTATTGATATTCAAGAAGGTTACAAGCGGCGCTAGGCCGATATTACAAGTCGCTCGAGCTCTCTCTCTCTCTGAAACATAAAAGGCGTGCCAAGTGGCTTACAAGATGGAATGATTCATGACGATGTTCCGATACATTATGTCCTGTATAGGGTGCTTCAGCTTCTTGCAACGTCCCAAGGCCCCGGAGTTGGCTCCGCGCCTTAACACGTTCGATGGAAGCTCCGCACCCGCCGGCGTCTCCTGCATCCTACAAGCAGACTGTGGGGTTATCAGTACATTGTTATGCACTGGTGGAGAGGCTAGCTCGCCCACAATGCTATCATTACCAAACACGTTATATTTACTTTTGTGCACCGTCTATCATTTATTGTCTTTCTAATCTTGCCTTAGGATCATTTTCATGGCATATCTCATAGCCTATCTCGTGTTGCCGAATACAAGTATCGCATGGAAATACATGCACGACTTACCCATACTTACCGTCCGGCCTTCCCTGTCCAAAGTAAACCAAGTTAGTCAACAATTCATAAGGAATAACTTAACGTGTCTTATGTAAACTTTCAATATCAAGAGCGTGTCCCTGTCTCGGGTCCTAGCGCGTCGTAGGCACGTTATCTAACTCACTTGCATGAATTACTCTTTATCATTTGGTGTGTTACATTTCAAGCATGTTCGGAGTATTGTATTTCAAGCATGTTCAGGAGGCACTTGTTCATTTAACTTAGACTACTTTGATTTCAATGCAAGGACTTGCACGTGGATAGCCACCAGCCAAGCCCACTTAATCTATATGCACCGGTCGCTGGCATCACAAGCCATTTGGACATTTCTCCTTGGTATTTCTCAACTTAGCGTAGGGTGATGGCTGGTACACCCCGTTAAGTCTCTTGAAATACCCTGCACTTACGTCTCCAAGTGCCCAAGCCCACACCCAGGCAGCCCGTAAGCCCCGTTTTGATTTCGCCTAGGCCGGCCACGGTATACTCCACACAACGCCCGTGTCGCAGAATCCTTCCACTATACGGCTACGGTATTCTCCCCCATCGCCCGTGCCGTTTGTCCACGACCATTTCGTATTATCTTGTCATTTAAACTTAGCGGCTATCTCCGAGCCATAGTCTAACCCTTAGCCATAATGCGTTATCGATCAGGTTGGCGTCCGTGCAGCGCGGGTAGCGAGCCCCGTTGCACGTGCCCGTCACACCTGTCGCTAACCATTCTTTTCTTTCTTATCTTTCATGTATTCTTTCTTTCTTTCACTTGTTCGTTTGTTCATCGATTCATTCACGTATTCATTCATTCATTCGTTAATTCATTCATTCACGCATTACGCAACTCCCAGTACGGGAGTCGCCTTGGCGACCCATCGGTCCTATTGTCTTTCAATGTTGCTATACTCTACTCGGAACGACTATGTTGATAGTCTTCCCGTTTCATTGTTGTAAACCATTCATTGTTTCATTGTTTGAATGCATAAGGGACTTGAACGTAAGCTTGTGCCTTAGCACGAGCGTGGAGCGTAGTGCGAGAGTTTACATTTTCCAAGTTCCTTTCCATATTCTATACAAGCATACAAGATTGGATTATTCCCTTAGCTAGGTGCGTTGAGTCATTTATTAGCATGCACGGGGTTATCGCCTAGCGATTCTCGTGATAGTGTTCGTATTGTTATGTGTCTAGGCTAAGCAAAGACGGGTTCATCGGATCCACCCACCTTAGCGATGTTCGCATCGGTCGACCGATACTCCGAGCGCGCCTTTGAAAGTCTAAGTCTGGGTTCATCTTGTCGGGCCAATGTAAGCCTTGCATCGATTCTTCATCAGGTCGATGCCAACTCTTCGGGTCGACGGCTCGTTTGAGTCGTTGCACTTGCCTTTTGAATCGGTGTTCCGCTAGGGCGGAGCGGGTCATTACATAATACACCACTCAAAATAAGCCTCGTCCTCGAGACTTCCTGAGTGCAGGTCATCCTACCATTCCTTAACTCATGTCGTCGTATTTCTTAGACAATTCTATCGAACGGCTCTATCGTTCGAAGGCATCGAACCATGCTCGGTTATCCTTCCAAGTTTTATGTCGCATGTGTTTGGTTAATTTTATTGGATGACTGTCCATTCATTTTAGACTTGATGGTACTTATTCAATTCAAGTGTTTCTTCGTCTTGGTTGCTATTTCTCCGTGTCATGGGACGAAAATGGTTTCACGAGGCACGTTGTAATTCGTCAAATGCGAGGGTCGTAGGCTGAGGCAAACTCACTTTCATTTATCTCGGTCATCGAGATGACCCGATTCGCTTCTCAAGCGTTTGTGTCAACGAAATCAGTATGATTTCTTCTTAGCGGGGTCGACCAAGTCTAAATAATTTTCGTCCGATTCAAGACCAAGTATTGCACTATCATCGAGTATATCTTCCTATCAATGGTTCAATTCGTTATACCAACTTTACTTGCACGGTATCGATTCCATACCATTCACTTGATTAGGCTAATCTCGTCGTCGTTCACGCACACTTTGCCTACTCGTTTCTTTGATTCCGAGCCACGCTCGTACTAGTATCATTCCTGTAACGCCCCAGTCCCAAAATATATAGGACTAAGTACGTAAACATGCCAGTTGCACATATACGAAGAATACTCCAATATATAGAATCCTCGTATATGCACATAAGCTGTAAATAAATAATCACAGGCCAGAATAACATATCTAATCTCATCACAGCTCAACACAAAAGATAATGAAGTCCAAATAAATGAATAAGAGTATCAAAAGATAGCCGGGTGAACATACTCACTCCAAACAGCTATGAAAAATAGTCACACAAGATTGGAGTCCGACCTCCGCAAAAATAGAAAGAAAAGAGATGTAAAATAATGTCTACAACTGTCTCAGATAAGAAATAGACTAGGAATCATAAGGCACTGCCTCATCATCAATGTAGGATAGCTCCAATGCCGCTCCGTACTCCTGTGGAAACTCGTCTAAACCTGGAGAGATAGCCATGTCCTAAGGGGACATAGAAAGATACAAGAAAATACCATGCCATAATAAACTGTGATAATATAATAAGAGAAAAAGGTATGCATGCAATCGGGTTCCTGACCATTCTACTGTGAATATGCAGTTGAGATACAATCCTTCAACGCATGAGCCCTGGCTAAAAATAGAATCGGCATAGTTCCCATAGAGGGTACCAGGGGCCTACGTCCATAACGCTCAGGAAGCGTCAGAGGGCACCATGTGCAAGGGGCTACGTCCATAACGCTCTGGATAACGTCAGAAGGCACCTGGAGCCTGCGTCTCCGGCGGAGCGCACAGGTAATCATGGAAGTGTAAAGAAGCCCATACGTCAGGTATTGTTCTCCCCACCCAATGCCTAGTATCATCATCGCCATGACTGATATGAACCTCTAATAACTGCTAAGTCTTCTAATCATGCAATACTATTGGCAGTTACTCCTATCCGTCGCACGCTCCATACGTATCGGTGGCCAGCCGACTACGCGGAAACGTGTCCTACATGTGACTCACATCATGTGATACAACAAGTGTCAAGGCCGTATGAGATATACCGATACCTCAACATCAATGGGTGGTCACTAGACTAAGTCAATGTAAGAGAATAAATAAAGCAAGAAGAACGACCGATATAGTCGCTTGCACCCAAGTGTGACTTGGACCCACAGTTAAAATATCACGAAACAATGCAGAAAATAACAACTAAAAATAAGAACATAATAATCACAGAGTAGGGTGGCAAGGTATCTTGCCTGGTGGTACAAAGTGGCAAGTCCAAGAGTAGCAAGTGTCCGCACCAAAAATTCACAAATCACAGATGACTCCAAACTCTGAAACAAATATCAAAAATGGTCTCGGTGAAGAAGATATACCTAGGAAATGCTTGTCCAAAAGTTAAATTCTGGAATAGGGGCAAAATCGTAATTTCGGATCAAAACGATATCCGCCGTTGGATCCGCTTTGCACCAAAATGCGTGCCGAAGTCTACGGTCTCTAAAGTCGTCAAACTACATGTCTACGGTTTTAGTTTGAGGAGAGGAACTCAACGGTATGTCCAGTTTTGGATTCCGAGGAGCCGTGCACAAAATCGCCCGTTTGAGTGGGTCGCGGGCCCGCCAAAATTGGATTCTGATTCGACCTTCTCAGAATCGAACCAAACTTGGCCTGCAGGACCAAATTTTTGATCCGGACCTGTTGGCGCAAGTTTCGTCTCGATTCGATGACTGTACACAAATTTATGGACATGTTTGCAAAACGCCGATACGGGGGTATCTCGACGGATACACGTTGATTTCGTCGCACACACGCGACGCAACTGAGTTCCGTCAGTTCCCACACGTCCGCAACGTCCATACGCGTCTTTCGATGCATATAACGCGTGACCACGTCGCCCGGTTTGTCGGGGCGACGTCGTATCGGACAAAAATTTCAGAAATCTATTATTTTGAAATCAGTTTTTCTCACAAGTTTAACACAGAATTAATACACACATAGAAATCGAAATACTAATCTATCAGTTACGTTTCCATCGTGGTTAGGTTGTCTTCAAACGTGTTCAATTAGTTTCTGAAAAATCTCGACACACAGATCGAAATCTGGCTTCTAAGTTGTGGTTTGGGACTGCTTTCTAAACTGTGTTTTCAACAGTTTTTGGGACAACTTTGCCTCAATTTTTCGAGCAATCCCCTGGGGTTCCCAGGATTTTATCAGAAGGGGATTGGAGATGGTTGTGTGGTCGTTACCTAGGAGGCGACGAATCAAAAAATCTTTGCAAAATATGAAAGATACACAACTCGAAAATCTGTACCTGGAAGTACGAAAACTGTGGAGTCTCCTTGCTCGACCGTCGGGTTGGGGGCACTTCGCGGCGGCGCGGTGGTCGTCCGGCGACGGAGACTAGTTGGGGCACGCGTGCAAAGGTGAGGAGAGTTCAGGCGAAGGGTGGCAGTCGATTTGGTGTAAAGTTTAGGGCTTGGGTTTCGGCTGATGACAAGTATTTATATATTGCTGCCGTCGCCTATTACTATTAGTAATAGGACTCCCTGGGCTCTCGGGTTGCTCACGTGTGGGGTCTCGGTTTTTCCTAAGGTGCAACAGCTATATGCTGTTACTTAAAATAATGTGGGGTCGGGTGTTCACAATGTATACTGCTAAGTGGTTTGCATGTGGGGGTCGGTCCCCCCTGCCTTCATATATTTTTTTAACGCAATATTATATAACACTATATATACATATATATATATATGTATATATTCACAAGAAAATTTCTAAAGTTCTTAAACAAATAACAAAATATTTGTAGTAATTGTAGGATATAATTAGAAGTATTTTAAAATATAACAAGCACACAACATACATATATGATACACATATTTAATTACGTACCAATACCAAATAAATTCTAAAAATATAGAAAAATAATTTTTAATGCACTAAAAAAATTAGAAAATATTGGGGTTTTACATCCTACCCAACTTGAAGAAAATTTCGTCCTCGAAATTAAACTAAGGTCGGGGGATCAATGCAATGCATGGAATTATAATACAAGACATACCTTCTTCTTCGAACAATTGCGTGTAGCGATTACGGATGTCGTCCTCGCGCTCCCAAGTAGACTCCCCTGGCGAGTGATGCTTCCATGCCACGCGAACCAATGGAATAGATTGATTCCGCAACACCTTCAATCGGCGATCGAGGATACCTACTGGTTGCTCTTCATACGACAAGCTCGGTCCAACTGCGATCTCGGAGTGATCAAGCACATGATTGCTGTCCGCCACGTACCTCCTCAACTGAGATACATGGAATACGTCATGCACTCCCTCTAGCGATGGTGGCAATGCCAATCTGTAGGCAACCTCTCCAACGCGTTCCAAGACATCGAAAGGGCCGATGTACCTTGGACTCAACTTGCCACGTCCTCCGAATCGAATCGTGCCTCTAGTGGGGGATATCTTCAAGAACACATGGTCACCCTCTTTGAACTCCAAGGGTCGACGACGATTATCTGCCCACTGCTTCTGACGATCCTGCGCTGCTCGCAGGTGGTTCTGAATCTTCTTCACTGTCTCCACTGTGCTCAAGACCAACTCGGGACCCAATAGCTATCGCTCTTCTATGTCGCTCCAAAAAACAGGAGACCGACACTTCCTTCTATACAATGCTTCAAACAGAGCCATTTGAATGCTCGCTTGATAGCTATTGTTGTTGAAAAACTCAACAAGATGAAGATGGTCCTCCCACGAACCGCCAAAATCAAGCATACACACTTTCAACATATCCACTAGCGTCTGAATGGTATGCTCCGACTGGCCGTCTGTCTGCGGATGATACGATGTGCTAAACTTCAATCGGGTGTCCAAACTCTCTTGCATGCTCCTCCAAAAGTGCGAGGTGAATCTCGAGTCACGGTCCGATACAATACTAACAGGCACACCGTACAATCTCACAATCTGCTCCATATACATCTCTGCCAATATCTCTGTCGACTGGCCCACTCTAAAAGGCAAGAAATGTGCTGACTTCGTAAGTCTATCAATAATCACCCACACTGCGTCACGTCCTCTAGGATTTCGAGGAAAACCCGTGACAAAATCTATAGTAATGTGCTCCCACTTCCACTCGGGAATGGGTAGCGGCTGCAATAATCCGGCCGTCCTCTGGTGCTCCGCCTTCACTTGTTGACATACCAAGCACTTGGCAACAAAACGAGCTATCTCCCGCTTCATTCCGTGCCACCAATAATACTGTTGTAAATCGCAATACATCTTGGTCCCTCCGGGATGAATAGAGTAAGTCAAACTATGAGCCTCTGCCATCATCTCCTGTCGTAGATCTCCATTGGAAACATAAATGCGATCACCATATCGCAATGTCCCATCAGTATTGATCCTCAATCCTGTCCGCTCTCCTGCTTCAGTCCTCTCCTTCAGCCGTCGAAATCTAGCATCATTAGGCAATGCTGCCTTGATGCGCTCTACCAATGATGATTGCACTTGAAGGTTGGCTAATACGCCATCTGCTCCCGGTAATACTACCTCAATACCAAGCTGCTCTAAGTCTCTAATCAATTCCTTCTGTGTGGTCAAAAAGTGTGCCATGGGCTTGCGGCTTAATGCGTCTGCCACGACATTAGCCTTGCCCGGATGATAATGTAGCTCAATCTCATAATCCTTCATCAACTCCAACCAACGTCGCTGTCGCATATTCAACTCCTTTTGTGTGAACACGTACTTGAGGCTCTTATGATCAGTGTAGATATCAACCTTCTCGCCATACAAGTAGTGTCTCCATAGCTTCAAAGCAAAGATAACCGCTGCGAGCTCTAGATCGTGGGTTGGATAATTCTTCTCATGCACTCTCAACTGTCGCGATGCATATGCTACTATACGACCATGCTGCATCAATACACATCCTAATCCCTTCCCGGATGCGTCGCTGTAGATCACAAATCCTCCTGGGCCCGATGGTAGTGTCAAGATCGGTGCCGTGGTCAATCGCTTCTTCAACTCGTCAAAAGCGGCTTGACACTCGTCTGTCCATATAAACTCCTGATCCTTGCAAGTCAATCGAGTCATAGGCCCCGCTATTCGAGAGAAATCTTCTACGAACCGTCGGTAGTAACCCGCAAGTCCGAGAAAACTTCTCACTTCAGAAGCTGTTGTGGGAGCGAGCCATGATTTGACTGCTGCGATCTTCTCTGGGTCTACCGATATACCATCGCCCGTAACAATATGACCAAGGAATGATACTTCCTTGAGAAAGAAATCACACTTGCTAAGCTTCGCAAAAAGTCTCTCGTTCCTCAATGTTCCCAAAACTATCCGTATATGCTGCTCATGCTCCTCTTGACTCTTAGAGTAAATCAAGATATCGTCTATAAAGACTACTACAAATTTGTCCAAGTATTGGTGAAAGATCTTGTTCATTAAATTCATGAAAACTGCGGGAGCATTGGTCAACCCGAAAGGCATGACCAAGAACTCGTAGTGTCCATACCTCGATCGAAAGGCCGTCTTGGCAATGTCTTCCTTCCGAACCTTCAATTGGTGATAACCCGATCGTAAGTCAATCTTGGAGAATACTTTTGCTCCACTCAGTTGATCGAATAGATCGTCTATACACGGCAAGGGATACTTGTTCTTCACCGTCACTGCATTCAACGCTCTGTAGTCAATGCACATGCGCACTGTCTCGTCTTTCTTAGGCACAAAAAGAACGGGTGCTCCCCATAGTGACGCACTAGCACGAATAAATCCCTTCTCTAATAAGTCATCAATCTGCGTCTTCATCTCTACCAACTCCTTGGGTGCCAGACGATATACTCGAGATGAAATAGGCTCGGCTCCGGGAATAAGCTCAATAGAAAACTCAATATCTCGGTCAGGTGGTAGTCCTGGCAACTCCTCGGGAAATACATCCTCGAACTCGGTGATAATAGGGTGCTGAGGGGTGTCATGCATCATCATATGAGTCCCCGATGTGGGTGCCTCACAACTATCTCCGTCTTCTTTGGTGAAATCAAACTCTGCCGCATTCGGTGGTCTAAAGATAATACTGCTCCTATGGCAGTCTATGAGAGCGAAATGCTGGCTCAACCAGTCCATTCCAAGAACCACATCAAATGTCGACATAGGGAATACAAGAAGTCGTGCCATCATCTTTCCGCCATTTATCACTACAGGACAAAGTCTATAAACACCATTAACAGGTACAACACCTCCTCCAGTGAGGATTTTAACATTCTTAGCTAAGGGTGTGATGGGAATGCTGTGTCTAGTGGCAAAACTAGTGGCTATGAATGAATGAGTGGCTCCAGTATCAAATAATGTAATAGCAGGAAAAGATGCAACTAGAACCATACCTGCTATAACTTTCGCCTCTGTCTCTATATCCTCAACAGCAAGTGAGAATGCCTGCCCATAGTTCTGTCCCGGGCCCTGAGCTCTGGCCTTGTTGTACTGTGTGCCTTGGGGAGGCAATGGTGGACGAGGTGCTCCTGCTATAGGCCGTGGTGCTGGGAGAGCTGGAGCTGTGGGCCTCGGATTTTGCCGAGCTTGTACTATTGCATGTTGCTCTGGACAATCTTTGAGCATGTGCTGATTAGATCCACATCTCAAGCATAATCCAAGGCGAGTCCTGCAGTCGTTCTGGATATGTCCTTGTTTACCGCAGTAATGGCAAACAGGCTTCTGATAAGGTGAGGGCCTCTGCTAGAACTGTCCTGTGGTCCTCCTGATAGGTCCACTCTGAGTGGTTCGAGCTGGTGTAGCTGCTGGGGTATGACGCCTCGATGTCTGCTGTTGTTCCTTGCGAAGAATCTCCTGAGCACGAGCTTCTTCCAAGACAGCTGAATGGGAGACTCGAGATTGAGTAGTCGTATAAGACTTGAGCTCTGGTGCAAGCCCCTGGTGAAATCTCCTCGCCTTCTCTAACTCTGTCGGAATCAATCCTGCACCAAATCGACTCAGGCGATTGAACTCCGAGTCATACTCATCAACTGTCATATTCCCTTGCTTCAGATGAAGGAACTGGTCGTAGAGACCATCTCGAACATGAATAGGGAAGAATCTATCATAAAATGCATCATAGAACTGCTTCCAAGTGATCCCAGTGCCTAATCGTCTCTCTTCCGCCTTCCACCAGTGGTGAGCATTGTCTTCTAACAGTAGGTCCACTGCTGTCATCCAATTTCGAGCTGGCAACTGGGATGCCTTCAGTAGCTTCTCGGTACTAATAAGCCACTGTGATACCTCTAATGGCTTCTCCATCCCTCTAAAGGCCTTGGGGTTCATATCTGTGAAATCCTTGATTGAGCCTTCGTAGGGATGCAGAACCGGTACTGGTACTGGTGCTGGAGGTGGTGGTGGAGGTCTAGCCATAGCTGCCATCATCGTCTGTCTCATCAGCTCAGTCTGCTGCCACTGAGCCTGCATCATGGCATACATAAACTGAGTAGTAGGGCTCCCATCAGTCGGTGGAGGAGGCATCTGAGGTCCCGACTGTGGAGGAAACTGCTGAGGGAATGGTGGTGGTGGAGGCAGTGGTACATTCCCTCCCGGTGGCATGGTAGTAGTCTGTCCAGCTTGGCTGCCTGGGGGTGCTGCGATCTCGGGGTACTCTGTCGTCGGTGTCGTAGTAGGCTGCGATAGTCCTGGCTGGTAGGGTGTCGCTGGAGTCATGGGAGGATTCTGTCCCTCCGAAGTAATCTCCTTACCAGATGTGAGGGCCAAGGCAGAAGTGCGTCCGCTTCGTAGATTCATACTGTTGGCACGAGGAAGATAAGTTGATATTAGGAAAGATTAGATATGGGATAAATCGAATAATCAAGAAAGTTTCAAAAAGATTGGAAGTCAAGGGATAGTAGTAGTTCTGGATGAGATATTCCTATTCCTATATGCAGGCTTGTTGGGCACAGTCATGTAACCCAATAATATTAAATCTGACCTGCATGGGCCACCACAAAAATATGTAACGCCCCAGTCCCAAAATACATAGGACTAAGTACGTGAACATGCCAGCTGCACATATACGAAGAATACTCCAATATATAGAATCCTCGCATATACACATAAGCTATAAATAAATAATCACAGGCCAGAATAATATATCTAATCTCATCACAGCTCAACACAAAAGATAATGAAGTCCAAATAAATAAATAAGAGTATCAAAAGATAGCCGGGTGAACATACTCACTCCAAACAGCTATGAAAAATAGTCACACAAGATTGGAGTCCGACCTCCGCAAAAATAGAAAGAAAAGAGATGTAAAATAATGTCTACAACTGTCTCAGATAAGAAATAGACTAGGAATCATAAGGCATTGCCTCATCATCAATGTAGGATAGCTCAAATGCCGCTCCGTACTCCTGTGGAAACTCGTCTAAACCTGGAGAGATAACCAGCTCCTCATGGGATATAGCAAGATACAAGAAAACACCATGCCATAATAAACTGTGATAATATAATAAGAGAAAAGGTATGCATGCAATCGGGTTCCTGACCATTCTACTGTGAATATGCAGTTGAGATACAATCCTTCGACGCATGAGCCATGGCAGAAAATAGGATCGGCATAGTTCCCATAGAGGGTACCAGGGGCCTACGTCCATAACACTCGGGAAGCGTCAGAGGGCACCATGTGCAAGGGGCTACGTCCATAACGCTCTGGATAACGTCAGAGGGCACCTGGAGCCTGCGTCTCCGGCGGAGCGCACAGGTAATCATGGAAGTGTAAAGAAGCCCATACGTCAGGTATTGTTCTCCCCACCCAATGCCTAGTATCATCATCTCCATGACTGATATGAACCTCTAATAACTGCCAAGTCTTCTAATCATGCAATACTATTGGCAGTTACTCCTATCCGTCGCACGCTCCATACGTATCGGTGGCCAGCCGACTACGCAGAAACGTGTCCTACATGTGACTCACATCATGTGATACAACAAGTGTCAAGGCCGTATGAGATATACCGATACCTCAACATCAATGGGTGGTCACTAGACTAAGTCAATGCAAGAGAATAAATAAAGGAAGAAGAACGACCGATATAGTCGCTTGCACCCAAGTGTGACTTGGACGCACAGTTAAAATATCATGAAACAATGCAGAAAATAACAACTAAAAATAAGAACATAATAATCACAGAGTAGGGTGGCAAGGTATCTTGCCTGGTGGTACAAAGTGGCAAGTCCAAGAGTAGCAAGTATCCGCACCAAAAACTTACAAATCACAGATGACTCCAAACTCTGAAACAAGCATCAAAATGGTCTCGGTGAAGAAGATATACCTAGGAAATGCCTGTCCAAAAGTCAAATTCTGGAACATGGGCAAAATCGTAATTTCGGATCAAAACGATGTCCGTCGTTGGACCCGCTTTGCACCAAAATGCGTGCCGAAGTCTACGGTCTCTAAAGTCGTCAAACTACATGTTTACGATTTCAGTTGGAGGTGAGGAACTCAACGGTATGTCCAGTTTTGGATTCCGAGGAGCCGTGCACAAAATCGCCCATTTGAGTGGGTCACGGGCCCGCCAAAATTGGGTTCCGATTCGACCTTCTCAGAATCGAACCAAACTTGGCATGCAGGACCAGAATTTCGATCCGGACCTGTTGGCGCAAGTTTCGTCTCGATTCGACAACTATACACAAAGTTATGGACAAGTTTGCAAAACACCGATACGGGGGTATCTCGACGGATACACGTTGATTTCGTCGCACACACGCGACGAAACTGAGTTCCGTCAGTTCCTACACGTCCGTAACGTCCATACGCGCCTTTCGATGCATATAACGCACGACCACGTCGCCCGGTTTGTCGGGGCGACGTTGTATCGGACAAAAATTTCAGAAATCTATTATTTTAAAATCAATTTTTCTCACAAGTTTAACACGGAATTAATACACACACAAAAATCGAAATACTAATCTATCAGTTACGTTTCCATCGTGGTTAGGTTGTCTTCAAACGTGTTTAATTAGTTTCTGAAAAATCTCGACACACAGATCGAAATCTGGCTTCTAAGTTGTGGTTTGGGACTGCTTTCTAAACTGTGTTTTCAACAGTTTTTGGGACAACTTTGCCTCGATTTTTCGAGCAATCCCCTAGGGTTCCCAGGATTTTATCAGAAGGGGATTGGAGATGGTTATGTGGTCGTTACCTAGGATGCGACGGATCGAAAAATCATTACAAAACATGAAAGATACACAACTCGGAAATCTGTACCTGGAAGTACGAAAACTGTGGAGTCTTCTTGCTCGACCGTCGGGTTGGGGGCACTTCGTGGCGGCGCGGTGGTTGTCCGGCGACGGAGACTAGTTGGGGCACGCGTGCGAAGGTGAGAAGAGTTCAGGCGAAGGGTGGCAGTCGATTTGGTGTGAAGTTTAGGGCTTGGGTTTCGGCTGATGACAAGTATTTATATATTGCTGCCGTCGCCTATTACTATTAGTATTAGGACTCCCTGGGCTCTCGGGTTGCTCACGTGTGGGGTCTCAATTTTTCCTAAGGTGCAGCAGCTATATGCTGTTACTTAAAATAATGTGGGGTCGGGTGTTCACAATGTATACTGCAAAGTGGTTTGCATGTGGGGTCGGGCCCCCCTGCCTTCATATATTTTTTTTAACGCAATATTATATAACACTATATATACATATATATATATGTATATATTCACAAGAAAATTTCTAAAGTTCTTAAACAAATAACAAAATTTTTGTAGTAATTGTAGGATATAATTAGAAGTATTTTAAAATATAACAAGCACATAACATACATATATGATACACATATTTAATTACGTACCAATACCAAATAAATTCTAAAAATATAGAAAAATAATTTTTAATGCACTAAAAAAATTAGAAAATATTGGGGTTTTACAATTCCTTTCTTTTAATACGATTTCAAGTTCTCGACACTCATCCATTCCTCAAGTCTCGTTTGTACTCAACGTATCACTTGGCTGGATCGTGCACGCATTCCAGGCGTCCCCAGAATACATGCATTCAGCCAAGCCGCATGATAGAGAATTCGTCATTCTCACTCGAGTCGCATCGTGCACATACGTAGGCGTCCCTGAAATATATGCATGTCATTCGAGTCTCGTGAGCAGGGTTTTCTATATTCGTGATTCACGCTATCCATCCATGCCAATCCTCAAGATCAATCTTTTGATTGCTAACACTTGAAACAGGTGCGTCTCGCCTAACCGCTAGGCCATTTCTCAAGGCTAAGTCAATGTCAGGATTGGAATCATAGTTCTCCAACAATAATGCCAACACTGACCCCAAATCCTAAGGTCGAACCAAAGTCGGTAGTACGGGGTTTTCTACCCAAGCTCACGTCACTCATATTTCTAAACATCGAGCACGATCGCCTGTTCGCATCAATGCATTAGTTGCGTGTATTCGAGTCCATTCAATTTACCAATTCTAACCAATTCATGTATTCGATCACGAGGTCGTCTAACTTTTGACAATACGTTGCGCCCCAATCTCACACGAGTCCGATTATCCACGATGGTTCATGAATCACCATGCAACACTCCCGCAGAATAATCATTCTCATCGGGGCATAACTCTTGCTTGCATCTAGACTAATTCATTTTCGATACGCGGATTGGACCTACGCAATCCTCAAATTCGATCGTCGTGTACGCTAAGTCATTTTCGAGTCCACCTTTGCGTCAAACCACAAGTCGAACCACACAAATTGCCACGCCATGCTTGTTCAATCACCTCTGCAGTATGAATCACCATACCAGCGCTCACGCGGAGTGATCGCCTTAATCGGTGCGACGCATGTGCGAGGCTGGAGTTGCACTCGCTTAAGACAAGAATGTCGACGTTGGGGTTATCGTTGAAGCAAATCCAACATTTCATTTTCTATCCAAGCGAAGATCGATAGTCCATTCATCATTTCGTTCAACTAGAAAATCCTCGAACCACGTCTATATTTTCCTCGACACGTTTCAACATCAAGAGTATAACATCCATCAGAACAATGACATTTGTACGATCGTCATTCGCTGAGTCAGAGTACCTCTGAGTTATCGCATATCGATCTTTGATACGCCTCAATACCATCAACGATATGCGTAACCTGACGATCTTCCTTTGCAACCAATTTCGAGTCGTGCGTTGATGCTGTTGTCCGAGTTGGATATTCCACGATTTTCTCGATATTCAAGATCAAGTTTGATCGCTATTCCTCAAGCTCGTTTCAAGATTGTTGTTCAAACTCAAGTCATAATTTATTTGAATCAATCCGAAATCGTACGCGCGATCCTCTATGTTTCCTCAATCAAGACCATTCATTTTCATTCATCGTTTCGAACCATTTTCTAATTCGCGTTGCCCATTGACAAGTTATCCAGCGACATCTCGTTCGAGACTTTTGAAGCTACAGCCAACTAAGCGTGACACGTTCTAAGGCTTTGCACGATCACATCGCTTGCCGACATACTCGTACGATCCGTAAATCCTTTAGTCTCGCTCGAACAATTTCTATGACGTCCATACACCACTCAGGGTTCGAGCTACTCGACTAGTCGTCGACACTCATTCTTATTCCTCTCCGAACCTGTCACATATACCTCTCGGATTCAAGCCATACGATCTAGTCCTCAATCACGTTCACGTCATGCGCTAAGATATCCTTCAGATTCGTTCGACGAATCTCTAGCGTAATTGCTCACGTCGCCTCGACATACTAAGTCGTTCGCACTAATCCTCAAAATCCAAGCCAATCTTTCGTGCACACCTAAACGTTAGTTTGATAGCGTTCCTATCGATATACACTTTAAGTGTATCTCCGTTCCCGACCGAGCGGTACTTGATATCGCTCGCAACTCGATTGCACCAGAAGTCGAGGTGCGCGACACACGACACAACTTAGCCAAAAGGTCATGTGCATAGCTATCCCGTGCGGACTATATTCAAGTTCGCATGCTCACTTATTCTCGTTCGAGCGATAATCGATCTCACTCGCAACTCGTTTGCACCAGAAGGTCTAGGTGCGCGATACTCTGCACAAGTTAGCCAAAAGGCTGCGTGCATAACCATCCCGTTCAAACTATACTTTGGTCTCGTGTACTTGTTTGCTGTCATCGTAAGCTCATTCAAGCACGTACTGCATTTGCTAACTCTTAGCATCGGTTCCTTCCAACTCAAGTCCGTCGTGGTGGCGCAAAGGCCTTCGCCTATCGATCCCGTCCAACCGAGTACTCGTACGAGCTTTTGAAAATATTTATACTTATTGTATGGAACATCCCAAGGCACAACGAGAGAGAGCGTACACTTCTTTTGTTTCCAACCGAGCTTTCAAAACTGAGAAAATCGAAATGAAGTCCAAGGACGTAAAGCCGTGCTCTGATACCAATCTGTCATGCCCCGCTCCCGTAGGAGCGATCATCCTCGCTAAGGCGTGATGTCGCACGGGCCTAGGTTGCGCCCGTGCAAGGCCAAGTCTAGAAACGGCCGATTTGAGCTAGGCCACAGAGTCGCACAGAGTGTCCCCATTGCAGCGAAAAGTAAATAAACACAAGTAGAAGCGAATTCGAACTCTTTATTGATATTCAAGAAGGTTACAAGCGGCACTAGGCCGATATTACAAGTCGCTCGAGCTCTCTCTCTCTGAAACATAAAAGGCGTGCTAAGTGGCTTACAAGATGGAATGATTCATGGCGATGTTCCGATACATTATGTCCTGTATAGGGTGCTTCAGCTTCTTGCAACGTCCCAAGGCCCCGGAGTTGGCTCCGAGCCTTAACACGTTCGATGGAAGCTCTGCACCCGCCGGCGTCTCCTGCATCCTGCAAGCAGACTGTAGGGTTATCAGTACATTGTTATGCACTGGTGGGGAGGCTAGCTCGCCCACAATGCTATCATTACCAAACACGTTATATTTACTTTTGTGCATCGTCTATCATTCATTATCTTTCTAATCTTGCCTTAGGATCATTTTTATGGCATATCTCATAACCTATATCGTGTTGCCGAATACAAGTGTCGCATGGAAATACATGCACGACTTACCTATACTTATCGTCGGCCTTCCCTGTCCAAAGTAAACCAAGTTAGTCAACAATTCATAAGGAATAACTTAACGTGTCTCATGTAAACTTTCAATATCAAGAGCGTGTCCCTGCCTCGGGTCCTAGTGCGTCGTAAGCACGTTATCTAACTCACTTGCATGAATTACTCTTTATCATTTGGTGTGTTACATTTCAAGCATGTTCGGAGTGTTGCATTTCAAGCATGTTCAGGAGGCACTTGTTCATTTAACTTAGACTAATTTGATTTCAATGTAAGGACTTGCACGTGGATAGCCACCAGCCAAGCCCACTTAATCTATATGCACCGGTCGCTGGCATCACAAGCCATTTGGACATTTTCCCTTGGTATTTCTCAACTTAGCGTAGGGTGATGGCTGGTACACCCCGTTAAGTCTCTTGAAATACCCTGCACTTACGTCTCCCGGTGCCCAAGCCCGCACCCAGGCAGCCCGTAAGCCCCGTTTTGATTCCGCCTAGGCCGACCACGGTATACTCCACACAACGCCCGTGCCGCAGAATCCTTCCACTATACGGCCACGGTATTCCCCTCCATCGCCCGTGCCGTTTGTCCACGACCATTTCGTATTATTTTGTCATTTAAACTTAGCGGCTATCTCTGAGCCGTAGGCTAACCCTTAGCCATAATGCGTTATCGACCAGGTTGGCGTCCGTGCAGCGCGGGTAGCGAGCCCCGTTGCATGTGCCCGTCACACCTGTCGCTAACCATTCTTTTCTTTCTTATCTTTCATGTATTCTTTCTTTCTTTCACTTGTTCGTTCGTTCATCGATTCATTCACGTATTCATTCATTCATTCGTTGATTCATTCATTCACGCATTACGCAACTCCCAGTGCGGGAGTCGCCTTGGCGACCCATCGGTCCCATAGTCTTTCAATGTTGCTATACTCTACTCGGCTATGTTGATAGTCTTCCCATTTCATTGTTGTAAACCATTCATTGTTTGAACGCATAAGGGACTTGAACGTAAGCTTGTGCCTTAGCACGTGCGTGGAACGTAGTGCGAGAGTTCACATTTTCCAAGTTCCTTTCCATATTCTATACAAGCATACAAGATGGGATTATTCCCATAGCTAGGTGCGTTGAGTCATTTATTAGCATGCACGGGGTTATCGCCTAGCGATTCTTGTGATAGTGTTCGTATTGTTATGTGTCTAGGCTAAGCAAAGACGGGTTCATCGGAGCCACCCACCTTAGCGATGTTCGCATCGGTCGAGTGATACTCCGAGCATGCCTTTGAAAGTCTAAGTCTGGGTTCATCTTGTCGGGCCAATGTAAGCCTTGTATCGATTCTTCATCAGGTCGATGCCAACTCTTCGGGTCGACGGCTCGTTTGAGTCGTTGCACTTGCCGTTTGAATCGGCGTTCCGCTAGGGCGGAGCGGGTCATTACAGCCGCTCTCCCAGCGCTGACCCACGGGTTTCCCGAACCGCTGTCCCGCGGTGCTCTCTGGTGTTTCTGTTCCCGTGTCACTGTCGCGTGGATTATTCTTTCGTATTTACATCTGAGAGCTCTAGCCGAGCAATTGAGGTATAACTTTGTGTCCCCGTGTCCCTCCCGTCGATAGTCTGTGATGACGCGGTCCCCGATCCCGTTTTGGGATTCGGTATGTTGATATATTGTTGCTTTGGATGATACGTAGAGTATCGGTTACGTCGCGGCATATTTTTCTATGTTCGGATATATTGTGCCGTGGTTCACTTTTGGGTTGGATATTCATTTTTGGGTTGTCTCAATTACAGAGGAGATGCTGCCCAAATTTTCAGGAAATATTTTAAAAAGGGATTTTCTTATAAAAATTAGCAATTTGAATAAAACCTATTTTTCCTAAGAAAATCGGTCTCTGCAAAATGATTTATAGATTGGATTTTGGTTGGTTTTTGGATTTTTATGGATATTGTATCACCAGTTAGGCGACGACCATAACGGTGGTCGAATGAGCCTCGGTGAAACGAAAACGCTACAGGGTTTCCTGTACGTTGAGGCGTTAGCCAGCAACATGAGATTGCACGACCAAGTCTGAGACTCTTTAATTTTTAATTTAATTATAATTTTTTTAGAACTGGTACTGCTTTTAGTATTTATGGTGCAGGGCCTGGGCCTACTGTTTGGACCGTTCGCGGCACTCAGAGCTCGCCTTAGGAATTAATTAATGTAAATAATTTGTAAATAAGCCCAGTTTTTTCTTTATTTCTCTGTGACCATGTATTGCGTAGCGTAGCTTTTTATTATTTTTCTGGAATATTGTTTTCACCGGTAAACGCGTAGAATATAAAATCGATATATATATATATATATATATATATGTGTATATATATATATATATATATATATATATATATATATATATATTATAAAAAATTAATAAATTTTCTCACAATTAATAATATAGTAATTTAGCAATTCACATGTTTTTTCATTTAAAAAAAATAGCCTAGTTTTATATAGATATATTTAAAATACAAAGTTTTGCCAAATTAACCGATAAATTGCTATTTTTTCAATTAATCAGTAACCGACTTATTCAATTAAATGATAACGAACGTAGTTGCGACGTTAGACAATTTTCGGTAGATTAATTAATAACTTAAAACCTGACTAGGGTCTATTTCTAGAGATTGTAACTAGCACACCTAGAATGGTTTCATTATGGTTCTAAGTCAAGGTTCTCAACTGTAGGATCTCGGAGACGAACTTGACTTCCTCCTCGGTACCGACATTTCCGATCCAGTCAATTAACAAAGGCAAGTTACAGTTATGTTTTCTTGTATTTTATTTAGTAATTGTCAAGTTGCATGTTTAAACCATATTGCCACACGGAACCCTCTCCTAGGGTTCAAATATTGATTGATATTGAATGTGGGGATTGGGAGAATAGTGTAGCGTTTATGACCAATACCCCTCATATTGCATGATTGTGTGAGCTTACCCCTCTTACACACGGGGATAAGCCGTATCGCATCGCTATGATGCTATTGTACAACCCAAGTCGGTCATAGACGTCTACACATCCAAATCATATTGTTTTAAATTGTTAAATTGCTGGAAAATATTGTTTCAACTGTTTAGCCTGCACTTTTCCATTATTACTTGAAATGTGAGATACATATTCGTACTTGCTCCCTCCTGACTCGAGACCCACATTTTTAGGCGACATTGAGGATGCTGAGCTATTGTACAATAGCTACTATGACCCGGTATTGTATCCTGTGGTGTTGCCAGAGTCCCCCTTGGAGGACGCAGGACCTGAGGCCGACGAGCCGACCGTCTAGCTAGTTGTTTCCAGTTTTATTGTTTTGGAAGTTTGTTATTTTGAATTCAGTTCTTTATTTCAGTTCTTCCATTCCCAGTTGTACTTTTCAATTGTTGAATAAAAGTTTTAAAATTTTCGTATATCGTGTTGTGACAAATGTATAGATGTTGTTGTGAATACCTGCATATAGAACAGCTTACTGCCGCCGTCTCACAACGGTGCAGGTTGGGCATGATCCGGTTTGACCCAATAATTTGGGATCGGGTCGTGACATATTTTTAGTGGTGGCCCATGCAGGTCCAATCAATAACTTAGGAGAACATATCTAGAAATAATTAGAACACGAGAACATTAATTTGTCACAACATAGGACCGAAAAATATTATAAATAAATATTTTTGCTTATTATAGACTGGTAGGCTACCTTACTTATGTTTTGCATCCTAAACCTTATCCAGCATAGGCCGATTGTATGGTGGTCTATTTTGCTATCTACTTTAGTTTCTAGATTTTATATATCTTTTAGTGTCCCTTGGCTTTCAGAGGTTATTTTCCTCCATATCCTTATCATACTCCAGCATTCCTTAGCATCCATACTCCTTTGTTATTTTAGGATTAGATTTTTTCCAATCTCCTTCTTCAACAAACCTATTTCAAAATTTTCAATTAGTTGATCAAATCATACTTCTCTATCTTTATTTAGAATCTAGATCTATTTCACTATTTAGAGTTTCAAATTCTTCTTTAGCAAACTTGGTAAACTCTTATCTATCCAGAGTATTTTTACGACTAGTGCATCCAACCATTTATCTTGACATTGTTTTCAATTGACTTTCTTGGGACCAATCCCGAACCAAATTCTTCTGGAACCATAAAGTCCCAAGGTTATTTATTACCAAAAGAATTGGTTCAACTTAGCTTGTTCACGAATCTTCCAAGGAAATTATTTTCCAAAAATAATTCTAATATTGATTGATATTTACTAAGTTATTCTAAGACCAAGAATATTTTTATTTATTGACCTCCTCCACTCAACCTGAAACCTTACTCTCTCTAGGAACTTCTTGATCAGTTCAAGGCCTAGAAAGCTTCCAAAACTCAATACTTGAGTATCATGAAGTAGGAACGGTCAGAGAATTGATTCTATTCTATTATTGAATTTTCTTTTTGTCATTGGAAAACTTTTGAATTATTGAGCTATCCCTTTGAAATTTCTATGGAAAAAGTTAAGAAAAATATTCAGTAAGCTAATATGACTTCGCACATATGCATTACAGTTGTAGGTCCTAAAAAAATCAAGTTGCATCAATCAACAAAGTCAAAGAATCAAGATATATATCATTTTGATGAATTGTGCAGACAACAGATTGTGCAGCAATCCAATTGCGCATACTGTTTTGCGCATATTTCCAACTGCGCAGGCTGACGTGTCAGAAGTCATCATTACCTAAATCAAATCAAATCTTCCTGACAACTGACAGCACAGAGAACGAGGAGACTGTTCGTTTATTGTGTCGCATAGTGCTTGAGGGCGGCTGACAGTTGGCAGCGCAATCCATGATGGCGCAATCCATTCCTGCGCAGTCTGAGTCCGCACAAACCAAAGTCTGCGCAGTTCAGGTTGCACATTCTACCAACATAACTAATAAAGTACATGTGGCATTCATGCTATCAATTGCTCATTACGTGGCAACTGTCTATGCACGATCATGCGCATTTCAATCAAATGATGCCATGTGTCCCAGATAGTTGGCCCACGATCCAGCAACTGCCTGCGCAGTCCAATGCTGCGCAAACCAATTGCTGCGTAAATTATCCTGCGCAGTCCAGAATAACTGAAAGTTAGTTATTTCTAGAACTCTATAAATAGAGTTTCAAGTCTTCATTTCAAGGGGATCAAGAGTTCAGAGATCAGAGATCAGAAATCAGAGAGTCCAGGAGTTCTTGCCCAAGTGCTGCTGCATTCTTCCGAGGCTTTTGCCTTCAACTTTCGAGGCTTTTGCCTTCAGTTTCCAGAGTTGTTCTCAACTTCAGAGGCTTCGTCTTCAAAGTTCACATCGTCCAAGGGATAAAGCAATCGTCATCTAGATTGGATTCCTATAGTTGTAATTTTCCCAGAATTCTTGTAATCTTTATTTACAAAGTTTGTATCAATAAAGTTTTATACTTTTGTTTTTGTAAACAAAATGGAGACTCTGCTGGAGAAAACTTTCTCCTCCGACGAGGAAGTAGCAACTCAATGTGACATAGCGTCTATCGGGAAGACGCAGAAGACGCTGGTTGTTAAAGTCAACCAGACAGCCTACGAGGCGATGCTCAACTCCAAGACCACTTCCCGTACTGCAGCCACTTCTGCCAAGAGCAAAGTGCGCTCAGTTTGGGTCTCCAAGACTGCTGCACAATCTGGCAGTTTTGCCACCAAAAATGCTGTACACTCTGCTGCACAAACTGCTGTGCCAACTGCTGCACAGTCTGTCTCAACAACTGCTGCACAATCTGTTGCAGTCAATGCTGCGCAGTCTATTGCAACTGTTGCACAGGCTACTTCATATGCTGCCTTGTCAAAATACAAGACTCCTATGACTCTGGCGCAATTGGCAGTAGCTTTTCCTGCGCAAACTAATACTCCAGTAACTAAAGTGCCCCCCAAACACTCTAAAGCAAGGACTCCTGATGCACAAACCACAGCTTCTGTGGCCAGAACTTCTGCGCAAAGTATTCCTGCACAATCCAAGAGTGACAGCCTTTTGGCTAAACTCTCTTCTTCTCATAACAAAGGAAGAGACTCTACTCCTCTTCCCAAACACCCTATTGCCCCTGCACAATCTACTGGGGGTAGTCTTTTGGCTATTCCTCTTTCTCTTCAAAACAAAGAAAAAGGCCCATTGGTCTTTTCTCAAACTTCCTTATCCCATGACTTGGAAGACAATAGAGAGAAACGCTCTTTAGCTAACCCTTCATCTCAAAACAAAGGAAAAGGCCCTTTGGTCTTTTCTCAATCTTCTTCAGTCTTTACTGAAGAGGATCCATCTGAATGTGCCTTGGCACCAATCAGTATTAGAACTCTTTCAAACAAGGATTCTTCTTTCCTTTATAACAAGAGTACTTGTACTAATCAAAGAGGTATTCTGCCTACTCCGGTAGCAGAATTCCAGGACCTCCCTACTCTCAAAATTTCCCGTTCCAGACAGGGAAAACTGTTAGTGTCTCAAACAGAAACCCCTGGGGGTGAATTTGCTGATCTCAGAACTTATCTCAACCGACCCACTTCGGTAAAACGTAAACAGCCAATGCCGAAGGTTAAACATCATCAGAAACATATCTCCAAGGTCAAAAATCCTGATACTTATGCCAATGAAGTGAGCACTTCCCTGATACTCAAGGGACTAAATATTTGAAGAATCGAAATCATGTTCCGAATGTTATCAAAGAACAAATCCCTCAGAGCTTTCCTCGTCCCGTTGCTGATCTTCGAGAACATCTAAGAAAAAAACGGGACAATGCCTCAACACCTCCACCATCTGATCATCATTGCAATCATAAAGTCATCATCCAATGTTGTTGTCAAACAACAAAATGATCTGTTTTCGATCGTCTGACTTTTGCTAAATCTGAACCTATGTCAGAGGAAGACGAAGTCTTCTATGCTTCTGTTAACATGACTTCCCGAGACACCGGGGATAAAAGATGCTCTAAGCATGGTAGACTCCGCAAGCCAAGCCAGCGGTATTTAGAATTACTCCAAGAAGAATCTTCCGAAGGAGTGTTTCAACATACCCGTTCTCGAAGCCGAGATACAATCGGTCAAAGAAATCTTCCTCAAAACCCTTCAGGTTATTCTTCCTCAGATTATGACGCATATAGCGAAAGCTCTGAACAGACAGTATCTTCTACTGTACCAAGGAAGTAACAGCGTATGTCATCACGGATGATCCAGATGCTTCAACTTCTATAAATCAGGAACAGCAAATTACTGCACTCGAAGACAAACTAAAAACCATGGCTAAAATGGTTGCTAGTATGCATTCTATCATTGTAGCACAACATGCTACACCACCAATTGCACCTACTACTAGTCCAGAGATAATAGCATCCTCAATACCTGCCAATACTGGACTGGGGGTAGTATCTCCCCAAATGCCTCCTGTACAAGTGCAAGTACAAACTACACCCAGCCAGTCAGAAGCTGGGGGTAGTGCTTACAATGCTGTTCCTCCTCCTACCACTACAACTCAACCTGCTCCTTCTTCGTCATCAGAAGACGCCAATGAAGCTGTCAAACTCTTACGAACCCAGTTCGAAGCATTTAAAGAGAAAGACAACTTGCAAAGATTGGGGATTAAGCAGTCCTATCCAGTTGAATGAAAAGAAGTCCCATTTCCCCCGAAGTACAAAATCCCCACAATCTCTCTGTTCGATGGCAGTACTTCCCCAAGTCAATTCATCAATCATTTTGAGGTAATGACTGTTCAACTCCAGCCAAATGACGCTCTTTTTACCAGAGTGTTCGTCGGTTGTTTAGCCGACGTAGCATATGACTGGTACAGAAGTTTACCCGATGGTTGCATTACTTCTTTTTCAGGTCTCAAACAAATCTTTCTGGAACGGTTCTATGAAGGATTCAATGATATGACGATGTCAGCTCTCAACAAAATCAAACAGAAACATAATAAAACTGCTGAGAGCTTTATTGAACGGTTCCGCCGTGAAGCTTTGAAAATGCCTCCAGGAACTCCAGCTGCTGTCACTATTGATACTTGTAAGGCGAATCTTTTGCCTATTATCAGTATGTGGACGGGATCTACCCAATTTTAAGATTGGCCTTCATTCATTGTCAACGCCAAAGCTGCTGAAGTGAGTGCCGAAAAGTTCAAACAATTGGGGGTACAAATGTCTAACCCTGATCGAGATGAGCATCAGACTTCAGGTGGTGGCAATCGCCAAAACAATCGCAAAGCAAAAGAGACTTTGAACATTAATTTGAACAAAAACAAAAAATCTTTGGCTGTTAATGTGGCTCCGCCTACATCCACTCCTACTCCTTCTGCACCTCCACCGAGGGAACCTCGTCCGAAAGTGGAATATTCCTTTGACGAGAATGACACTGCAAGCTTCTTTGAGTGTTTACTCAAAAGCAATAAAATTCAACTCCCTGACCCAAAGAAACCTGATGAAGTCAGTAAGACCGATCATCCTAAGTATTGTGTCTACCACCGATTCATTGGACATCCTACTAGAGCATGCTATGTGCTCAAAGGCAAAATCCAAGAGCTTGTTAATGCTGGAGTTGTTACCTTGCAACAAGATGAAAAGACTGTCACTGCCAACATGGTTTCAGTCCAATTTGGGGATTTTCCTCCACAGATGGTACAGCATGGTGTCATTCCAATTCCCAAAGCTACTCTTGAGATTGAGAATCTCCCACTTCTACTAAATGAAGGTCTTGTTCCCTTGTCTCTTGACAACGGTGAAATTATGTGGATCCATCCTGATCTTGCTCCGGAATTTGAGGTGTCCACTTCTTCCAAGAAGAAAACTCGTTCTAAAGGCAAAACAAAGATTTGCAACATGGTGTCTTTTGATCCCATAGTTGACGAAGAGATTCTGTTAGGCACCAGATCAGGGAAAGCCTATTTGAAAGATCATTATGAAGGTCAAAAAGATCCTGCTTCTTCTTCTGAACCTGCTCCGGCACAACCTGCTTCTACTGAAGAGGTCCCTTCTACATCTTCACCAGTTGTAGTATCAATTTCTCCCAAGCCAACAACGGCTGACAAATGCAAGCAACAAGTCCGCTTCGACAAACCCTTGAAGAAATCATCTCCTACTGGGCTTGAGAAGCCTTACAACTTCGATATATTGGCTCAACTAGCCAATACACCAGCAAGACTGTCTATCTTTGAACTCTTGCGTCTTTCCAAAGAGACGCGAGAAACTCTAAGTGAAGCTCTTATGCAAGCAGAGACTTGTCTAACCTTTCTCAAAAAGCCCGAAGCAGAACCAGTCTCTTGTAATAGTGTTCAGGAATTGATTCCAAACATAACTTTCACACAAGATAACATGCTGATGGAAGACAACAGGCATGATCGTCCTCTTTACTATACAGGATATGTCGATTCGATGAAAGTCGATCGTATTCTGATAGATCTAGGGTCTGCACTCAGTATCATGCCGAAGACGATGCTCGATGCTTTGAAAATTCCTGTACATAGTCTCTCCACTACAATCACTACCATCCTTGGATTCAATCAGGGAAGGAGCGAACCTTTGGGCAAGATTCGCCTAAAACTCCAAATAGGCAATCTTCGCACAAAAGTTACATTCTACATCATTGACAATTTTGGTTGTTCTTACAATGCTCTATTGGGGAGACCATTCTTACATGAGCACAATGTTGTTCCATCAACCCTTCATCAATGTTTCAAATATGTTGATGATAAAGGAGTGGTCCACAAGGAGGTTGCGGATCTTTATCCCTTCAAAGGCGTTGAAGCATACTGCAACGACGCTCGAATGTACAAGGATGAATTCATGAAGATTGTGTTAGCCTTAGACATTGAGGAAGAACAAGAAGCAATGCCCAAAGACACTCTTATCATACCTGTCAAAGGGCGAGTTTCTCATCCTCAATCTTCCAAGCCACTGGCTATTCTCTTGCCAGTCCAAAAGAAGTCAGTTGATGCTGATGAAAATCAAAGGGAGCTCACCTCTTCTGAGCCGCTTGTTATCGACTTACGTCATAATAAGGATAAAAAACAGCTCACTTCTTCTGAGCCACTTGTTATAGATTTATCTCATAACAGGAAGAAAATGGAGCTCACCTCCTCTGAGCCGCTTGTTATCGACCTCCGTCGTAACAAAGCCAATCCTCCTCCACGTTCTTCTTCTCCCCCTCTTGTAATCAATCTGACCAAGTCTGCTAAGGCTAAAGGTCCTGATGTAAATACAGATGTAAATATCAATGAAAAAGCATCTACTTTCCAGTATACTGATATTATTTATCATACTAAATACTATTTGGACATGTTAGATAGCTTTCAGTCATTTACAATGGGAGTTGTACAATCTCTTCAAACAGAAGTTTCATGTGAACACCCAAAAGACTCATATCGTATTGTTCCTGCTCGCAAGAAAGGTGAAAGCACAATACTTTTTAGTAAAAGACCGGAACAAAAATTCAGCTATACGGATGATAGCAAAGTTAACGACACAGGACCTCTTCAATTCCGTCGTTACAGTCAACAATCAAAAGACATCGTCCGAAAGATGGGTTACGACTTCAAAAGCGGCCTTAACTACGGTAAAGGTAGACGAACTCCCATTCGTACAATAGTTCCAAAAGGAAAATCACAAATGTATTATAGCAGGACCAAAAGAGGTCTCGGATACGCTTCTCCTCCAATGTTATCCCCAGCAGCTTCTGACTCTGATAGCGAAGAACGTTCTAATTCTTCTGATTCCAGATCATGGGATTTCGATACTAGCATCGGTGAAGTCCATCGTGTAATCGTATCTTCTAATATGGTTTTCGCTGAATTTCCAGAAGGATATGATGAGGATATTAAAGAAAGTCCTAAAACAGATCCTTGGGCTCAACAGATGGATAATCAGTGGGTACTCCGATTTGAACAAAGAGAACCTCCTACTGAAGATCAACTAATTCAAATTGATGTAGGAGAAAGCGATTCACCTCGGCCAATCTTTATTAGCAAGAATCTTCCAGAAGCAGATAAACAAGAGTTGATTCTTCTTATTAAAGAATACATTGACATTTTTGCTTGGAGTTATGAGGACATGCCAGGCTTAGATCCTAAGATTGCTACTCACAAGCTGAACATTCTTCCTAATGCTAAACCAGTCAAACAGCAACAAAGGCGATTTAAGCCTGAAATGATGGATGCAATTGATGATGAAGTCAAGAAACTTATTGCTTGCGGCTTTATTCGAGAAGAACAACATCCTGATTGGGTAGCCAATGTTGTTCCAGTCCTGAAGAAAACTGGCAAAGTTCGAGTCTGCATCGACTTCCGAGATCTTAATGAAGTATGTCCAAAAGATGAATTTTCTCTTCCTATCATAGACGTCATGATTGACAATACTTGTGGGTTCGAGCGAATATCTTTTATGGATGGATTCTCCGGATATAATCAAATCAAAATGAATCCCGAAGATGAAAAGCACACATCTTTCCGCACTCCTCGGGGAGTCTATTGCTACACAGTGATGCCATTTGGTCTCAAGAACGCTGGTACAACTTACCAACGAGCCATGAGTACCATTTTCAGAGAACATCTTCATAAAACAGTCGAATGCTACGTTGACGAAATCGCTGTCAAAAGTCGTCTAAAAGAAGATCATATCCAAGATTTGAGAACAATCTTCAATCTCATGCGTCAACATCAGCTCAAGATGAATCCCACCAAGTTATTCTTGGGTGTCTCTAATGGCAAATTTCTCGGCTTCGTCATTACCTCTAAGGGTATACACGTGGATCCCGAGTAGATCAAAGCCATCCAAGAGATGCGTCCTCCATGCAACCTAAAAGAGCTACGAGGATTCCAAGGCCGACTTGCGTACATCAGGCGATTCATTTCGAACTTGTCTGGACGCTGCAGACCATTCACTCAACTAATGAAGAAGGGTGTATCTTTTGTTTGGACTGAAGAGTGTCAACGAGCATTCGATGATATCAAACGATATCTTATGAACCCACTAGTCTTGGTGCCACCTATCTCTGGCATTCCATTCTTGATGTATGTTCGTGCTATGGACCATTCATTGGGTGCTCTACTTGCCCAAAAGAACAAAGAAGGCCATGAACAGGCTATCTATTATCTTAGCCGAACTATGATTGGTGCAGAACACCGTTATAGTCCGGTCGAAAAGGAATGCCTGGCTCTCATGTTTGCTGTACAGAAAATGAGGCATTATATCATTGGCCAAACTATTCATGTCATATCCCGAGTTAATCCTCTTAGGGTACTCATGAAGAAGCCTAGCACACTTAATTCTCGGCTGGCTACATGGGCAATCCTGTTAGCTCAATATGACATGGTGTATGTTCCACAAAAGTCTGTCAAAGGTCAAGCGCTGGCGGACTTCTTAGCAGCTCATCCTGTGCCTGAGACATCTAAACTCTATGACGAAATTCCAGACGAGACATTGGAAGCCAACGTGATCTCTGAAGAATTTCCAACCTGGCATTTATTCTTTGATGGTGCATCGTGAATTGGACCCAATGGTGCTATTGTAGCAGGAGTTGGAGTTGTTCTCGTTTCTCCAGACGGATCAACTATCCAAAGAGCCTACTCTTTAGATGAACCTTGCTCCAACAATGTGGCGGAGTATAATGCTCTACTCATCGGCCTTCAGTTAGCTAAACAACTGAATGTTGAATATCTCGAAGTCTACGGTGATTCTAAGCTGGTTGTTAATCAGGTTAGAGGAACCTATGAAGTCCGTCATCAAGACCTGGTGCCTTATCATGAAGCAGCAATCAATATAGCTATATCATTCAAAGCTTTCTTCATCGATTATGTTCGGCGAGCTTGCAATACCGAAGCAGATGCTTTAGCCAATCTTGTAGCTGTCTTAGCCATCCCTATCAAAAGACAGCAGGTGGTGGTTATCTCCAACCGAGAACTGTTCTGTATTGAAAACAATCGTAATATTGAATTCAGTAATCTCGCTGAAGTCAACGTTATCGATGAAGATTGGAGAACTCCTTTCATTGACTTCGTAGTTCATGACATACTCCCTAAAGATCCTAAGAAGGCTACGAGTGTTCGTCGACGATCTCTCCGATTCTACTACAATCAAACTACCAAAACCCTCTATCGACGAACTTATGACGGTCTTCTCCTACGCTGTCTCGCTGGTGATGAAGCCAAACAAGTTTTGCGTGAAGCTCACGACGGTATTTATGGAGCACATCAACCTGGTCCTAAATTACAGGATCGCATTAGACGTATGGGTTATTACTGGCCCTCTATGGTATCTGATGCCATTGAATATGCAAGGAAATGTTGTGCTTGTCAAATTCATGCAGACTTCATTCATCAACCATCGAAATTCCTACACCCGACTGCTGCTTCCTGGCCTTTCGAAGCTTGGGGCATGGATGTCATAGGTCCCATTAATCCTCCTTCTTCTAGAGGACATCGATTCATATTAGCAATAACTGACTATTTTTCCAAGTGGGCTGAAGCTATACCTCTGGCTGAAGTCAAGACTAGCAGTGTCATCAACTTCGTTAAACACCACGTCATCTATAGATTTGGTGTACCTCGAAGAATCATCCATGACAATGGACCGCAATTCATCAGCCAGAAATTCACCAGATTCTGTGATGATCACCGGATTGACAATGTCGCTTCGACTGCCTACAATCCTGCTGCTAACGGTTTAGCCGAAGCTTTTAACAAAACCATTATCAAGCTTTTCAAAAAGTTTGTGTCTACTAACAAACGGAATTGGAGCGAAAAACTTGGCGAATGTCTTTGGGCCTACCGAACTACGGTCCGTAATCCTACAGGCTTTACACCTTTCTCTTTGGTGTATGGCTGTGAAGCTGTTCTTCCTTTGGAACTGTAAATTCCTTCTTTAAGGATTGCCATTGCTAACGAGCTTACTACAGAGAATAACGATCTTCTTCGACTTCAAGAGTTAGAAGCACTTGATGAGAAGCGATTAATGGCTCAACAGCATATTGAGTTATACCAAGCCCGCATCTCAAAGACTTTCAACCGCAAAGTTAAAGTCAGAACATTTCAGCAAGGAGAACTTGTTCTAACGGTCAGACGTCCTATGACTATGACTCATATGAGCAAAGAAAAATTCGATGCGAAGTGGGAAGGTCCTTATGTTGTAAGCAAAGTCTTCTCAAATGGAGCCTATCAACTTTCAGAGCTTGATGGTCGAGTTGCTATGATGCCTATCAATGGCAAATTCCTAAAGAAGTATTATGTATAAATGTAAATGCTTGTAAATCATCAGACAGAATCAAGTTCATAAATAAAATTTAAATTTTATTTTATTATATGATAGTACATAATATTAAAGGTCACTATCATCTTTTTCTACATTGGGACGAGGGCCACTGCCGTCCTTCTCAAAAATGCTGTCAGCAAAAGAGCCGAGAACCTCCTTGCTGGATCCCACGAGAAACTTGCAGGCGGCCATCCTCATGGCTTCTTCTTCTTCAGTCCTTCCTGGTTCGAGCAGGAAGTCCAGAATGTTCCGTGGCGGCTGGGGTGCAGACGAACCTTCGCCTGCTTCTGCTGTCTTCGGCTGAATTGGATCGACAGGGTGGTCTTCAGTGCCCTTTTGAGTTTTCGGGGTGATCTCAGCCTTCTTAGATGCTTCTCCAGACGACATTTTTATGTTGAAGAGTAGAAGTGTTCGTTCCTGTCAGATTTCTGCTATATTTATAGGCAGAAGTTCCTCAACTAACGAAGTGACACATTCATCCGACGGTTCGTCCGTTCATTAATGTCTGACGGTTCATCCGTTCATTAATGCCTGACGGTTCATCCGTTCATTTATCATCACCTGACGGTTCACCCGTTCATTTATTATCATCTGACGATTTATCTGTTCATCATCACTTGACGGTCCACTCGTTCATTCATCATCACTTGACGGTTCACCCGTTCATTATCGTTCATCACCTGACGGTTTTTTCCGTATATTCATCTCACATATATTGACGATTCATCATCGTTCATTATCCACATCAGCGACTTGTCATTTTCGATTAAGTTGTCAAATCGAAATAATAGTATTCAATATATTCTACCACGTCCATATTACCTCTGAGCAGATATAATGAATATAATTATTTTCTACAAAATTATCAAGAAATGTATCATGTCTTGCACCTCTGAATATATTTCCTATCTCTATTATTTATATCTAATAAGATATGCAATAAATAATGGAGCCACAACAAAATGTCTTTTATTTATCAAAGTATGAGACATTACAGAAACGCCTCTATAGCAACAAACACGAAAATACGAAAAAGTTCTAATTAAGAAGGAGGGATAATCAGATTGTCAATTTGCTGCTTCAGTGTCTGCAGTTCTTCTTCATGAGTTGATGTTACTCTCCTTCTTGCTTCTTCCATCCCGCTTTTTTCATCAAAAACGGGCATGTCCACTGTCCGGCGGGTGATCTCCGCTCCATGAGTCGCCTCATATTCATTCTTCTCCTGAATCAAGGCGTTGAATTGTTCAATCATAAGTTGGTGATCGGCAGTTTCCTCTTCAAATTCTTGTTGGAGGCGAGTGATTTCTGCTTTCAGCTCAGCAAGTCTCTGCCCTTTTCTTTCAGCCATCGAAGTTACTGATTCTAGTTTGGAAGTATATTCAGCAGTCTTCGTGGAATAAGCCTCCAAAAGATTTTGAAGGTTTACCCTTTCTATATCAGCAGCTTGAGCCAGTCGCTCGAATTCAGCCTGCACTAAAGAGTCTATCTCCTTCTTCTTGAGCTCCTTATATTTCTTTATGGAGACTTCTAATTCGTTCAATATGTGTTCAAGAAGAGTAGCCTGAGCCTCGTCTCCTTGTTCCCTTATGGCTCTTATTAAGAGAGAAGTTGGCTTCCTAACCGTAATGAAATCAGCTCCTTCTTTCTCTATCATTTTATGAACAAGAGGTCCTAGCGACTCGAAGAAGCATCTAGTGAATGACTGGACAACTTGTTGATTAATGGCCAGAGTTCCAGGAGTCGCAGCTACTCCTGTTGAGGATGAGGCAGCAGGTTGCTCGATCCTTTGTGGCTGGATAATAGGCTCTTTGAACAAAGGAGCCAGAGTAAAGCTAGTCGCTCCTCCTGTTTGTTCCTATGCAAAAGTAAAATTATTATTTTACTAATTATTTGCCAATGAACAAGAAGATTAAATAAGAGTAGTCTTACCTTGGTTCGATCTAACAACAAGTGCATCTCCTGCTGGAATGGACTCCCGTTGAACAGAAGTAGCTTCAGTTGCGACAGCTTGGCTGCTGCCTGCTTCAGAACCACAGGATAAATGATGACTACTACTAACGAACACCGTTGGTATGGGCACCATAGCCAGGTCCGTCGGCGGTGTTGGCAGAGTCTCATGATCTGCAAGAATTACAAATGAAGATATTAGCTATCAATCTATTTTAAAAGAGAAGATTGCTAAATCTCGTTTTATACCTTGAGGGCCGGTGACAGGAGTTTCTTTCAGAACACCTTCATCGGCTGCTTCTTCAGGAGATATTTCTTCATCAAAGTTTAAAGTATCAACAGCTTTTTCTGCAGACGCCTCCACTTCAATATCCTTTTTAGGATTTGAAGTATCATCGGCTGTATCAAGAGATATATGTTCTTTATTATCCCTTTCGGGATCTTGTATATATTCATCAACATTTTCGGATGAAGAGTTCTCCTCGTCTTCTTCCTCTTCTTCTTCTTCTGCATTCCTGCTGTCAGTTGCAGTCTGATCCTCCTGCAGGCTATAACTGCAATCTTCTAAAGCTGCAATCATTTCACGATCTTCTTCTTCACGAAGAGTCCTGGGAGTAGGAGGAGGTTGACTCATCCCCACGACAGGTGAAAGAAGTCGTACAATATTTTGTTCTTTCTCTATGATGTTTTCTCCGGGCTTTTCAACCTCAGTTATTGGGTCAAGATCTCCCCTCTGTTCAGTCTCTACCATCTGTTCCGGACCAAGAGTTTTGTTTCCAGATTCAGAAACAGGTGTGGAAGATGACATTAGAATTTTTGCTGCAGCATCTACTGAAGTCAGGATTTGTTTGGAAGAAGATTCTCCTAAATTTCTTCTGGTAACCACCCTCTTCTTTCTGTGTAGAGGTCTGTCAGGACTCTCTACAGTTATTGGTTCTGCTTGTTTCTGCACAGAAGTTGGTGTAGCGGCAGTTTCTTGATTTGTCTCGGCCAGCTGTCGAGATTGAGACCTTGTGGTGACCTTTTCAGAAGAATGATCTAGGATCAATTTCTTCTTTGCTGCTGGAGCAAGAGGCTCCTCTCTTCTCCTTTTCTTCGTTGGAGATCTACCCACTCTCAGAGAGATACGCATTGCTGTATTTACTTCTTGAGGGAACATCATATCCCTCGAAACTTCCAAAGGAGCATCGGCCGGCTCGTGCACCTCCTCATTTATAGGAATCGACATAGCCATTTTTCCTTTCTTCAATCTCGATGAAGAAGCAAAACTATCTGCGAGATTAAAGTTCTCAGCAAAAGTGTTCGCGGATGTATAAAATACTGTATAGGTGAATAACATCCTAGGACCATGTGAGCTATTTGCTGGCATTGAGAAGGTGGCTTTCGTATCACGGGCATTATAATAAGCCCAAGCTCTAGCCCCGTCTATCAAATAACCCTTGCCTTGGAGGCAAGTAATTGCATTCCCTACATGGAACTGATCATATCCAAATTGTCGAGCAAATCGGCTGGAAAGATATGGTTCTAAATAGCATTCCTCTTCGAACCGGCAAACCAAATGGGACGGTCGAATTGTCTTCAACCATTCAAAGGCTGCACGGGTCAGAGGTTGCATCTTCGAGTCTACCATATTTGTAGGCATCTGATCGTATCCAGCAGGGAGAGGAGCACAACAGAAGTTCCATCCTCTATTCAGATTCAAAACATATCTACACTCACTCAAAGAAGTGTATTTTCATTTTCCTTGAGAATATCTTCGGAGAAAACTGCCATCAACCGGTCCCATGCCGGGGTCCATTAAGGTTGGATAATGTAGAAGCAACCATCCAAATAAATATGTATATGGCAGTTCCAAGCGAGGGAACTCTTTCTCTCCTTTCGCCTTCAGCATCAGGTCGACATATAAACGAAGACTGGCATTTAGTTTACATGTCATTGCTGATAACAAGTCCATCTTATAGCCGAAGACTAACTTGACAGCGGCGAAAAGAACACCGCGGTGAAAATGATCCACAGCACTGGATCCGGGAACCACAAACCGTCGAAGCCAGTATGTCAGGAACCCTGCTAGTTGGGCTTCTTCTGACATGGGTCTATAGCCCATTCTCAAGTAACTCTCCAAAGTGTCCCCTGTCTTCAAAGGAGGATACTCATGATCATCTTTTACTTTTTTTATCAAAGTTACCACTCTGTTCCATCAACTTTATAACTTCTGCACTGCTCAAAGGTTCGAAGAAGTTAGGGTAACATTTGTCATTCTTCTTGGTCTTCTTCTCTTCTATGTGGTTAAGGAACAGATATGGTAACCACTTCGAAGAGTAACAAGTGTTGGCAGTAGCACTCTTATAAAATAGAGAGCAGATCTTGTAATGACATAACAGTTCTTCAAACACTGCCACCATCGCTGCATTCTCTTTTCTAAGTTTGTCCAGCTCATCATTAGTTGGTACAAACTCTTCATATGGTGCATCTGCCATCGGCAAGTACGAGATATATTTCATCTTGTGGAGTGCAAAGCCAATTTCTCCACCCGGGGTCATAAAGGTTCCCGTTCTATAGTTGTACCTTTCAGCCAAGGCTAAGAACATATGTGGATTAGGTACAAAACCATAAACAGTGGCGTGCACTGCTTGGTACAGATTGATCTGTTGAAGTTTGTCTTCAAAAGTTGACAGAATCCAGTTGGCAATACAGTTCCATCTTCTATAGTCTGGATTCACCAATCCAGTTAATCTGATATCTTGTTCAGGGTATTTCCCTTCAGCCTTCGCAAGTTCATTGGCAAATATCGGCATTCTAACAGGCATCAACATAGAGGAGTTCTCTGGAGGAATGCAACCTGGTCTCAAGCCCTTCAACAAAACGCTGTACCGATCAGAAGAGCTATAGAACATATCCTTCTTATTGGGTCCCTACTTTACAAAAATTTTCCCTGCACGGGCATCTTGGAAAAGTGTGATGTTCCATTCCATCTTCCTTGGGTAGCTCGCATGAGCATACCGGGATAAAGGTAGGCAGCGGGCGACATCTGGTATGAAGAAAGATCTATTTTCTTGATGGACTATCCTTTCCTCCATCCTAGGCCTTGGCTGCGAGCTTTTCTCAAAGGCCTCACCGAACAAGAACAGAGGTTTCTTATGAATAACAGCATCTGCTGTTTCTAAGGGCTGTCCATTCATTAGACACAGGAGAGTCTCATTATCTTGTGATATCAGGATTGCCTGACGAGAGGCCGGTAGGTCATATTGGGGATAATGAACGTGGAAGAGATCCTCTTTATACTCAGACTCTGAGAGGGTTCCCACAAAATGTTCATAATCTGGATCTTCATTGATCTCAACTGCATCAAAAACAGATAAAGATTAGTACAACTCAAAGACTCTGTTTTAACACAAAACATTAGAGTGCGCAACTCCTCAGATTGTGCTGACATGACTTGCGTAATATCAGATTGCGCATCACAATAGGATGCGCAAAGCAATAGTTTGCGCTGACTTCCTGCGTAAATCAATCAATTGCGCAGACTTCCTGTCAGCACAATTCAACAGATTGCGCAGGAATACAGCCTTCATAAAAATGAGGACTGACAGTTGATGCAACCAAAACCCTAAAAAGGGTGGCGCAATATGAACTCATCTCTAAAAAGAGATGAGTTTCGAAGATCAAAGGAAGTCGAATCACCCTAAAAAGGGTTTTCGATCGGTTGAACAACCTCTCAGAGCGGGGTGCGCGGATTCGTGTCGAGATGCTCGTCGTGCAACTCTGTCAGATGGCTCGGCCGGAGCCTTGCCCTTGTTGGCGGTGGTGGAGGAGCGTCGAGGAGCCATTTGTCGTCGGAGAAGAAGGCTGAAAACAAAGAGCTCAAAGTATTTCTCTCAAGAGCTCGAAAGATGCAAAGTAAAGAAATGAAAATGAAGAAGAGGCTATTTATAGTTTTCGAAATATGAAACGGCTGCCTCGGATTGCGCCTAAAATTGGGGGCTCTTTGATTTGCGCAGACAGCTCATCATCTTGCGCAATTTGATTCAAAATTCAAAAAAATTCAAAGTATTTCGAAATTTTGAATAAATTCCCATTTCGAAAACTTTGAAGGGGGTCTTGTAGGTCCTAAAAAAGTCAAGTTGCATCAATCAACAAAGTCAAAGAATCAAGATATATATCATTTTGATGAATTACGCAGACAACAGATTGCGCAGCAATCCAATTGCGCACACTGTTTTGCGTATATTTCCAACTGCGCAGGCTGACGTGTCAGAAGTCATCATTACCTAAATCAAATCAAATCTTCCTGACAACTGACAGCACAGAGAATGAGGAGACTGTTCATTTATTGCGCCGTACAGTGCTCGAGGGCGGCTGACAGTTGGCAGCGCAATCCATGATGGCGCAATCCATTCCTGCGTAGTCTGAGTCTGCACAAACCAAAGTCTGCGCAGTTCAGGTTGCGCATTCTACCAACATAACTGATAAAGTACATGTGGCATTCATGCCATCAATTGCTCATTACGTGGCAACTGTCTATGCACGATCATGCGCATTTCAATCAAATGATGCCATGTGTCCCAGATAGTTGGCCCACGATCCAACAACTGCCTGCGCAGTCCAATGCTGCGCAAACCAATTGCTACGCAAATTATCCTGCGCAGTCCAGAATAACTGAAAGTTAGTTATTTCTAGAACTCTATAAATAGAGTTTCAAGTCTTCATTTCAAGGGGATCAAGAGTTCAGAGATCAGAGATCAGAAATCAGAGAGTCCAGGAGTTCTTGCCCAAGTGCTGCTGCATTCTTTCGAGGCTTTTGCCTTCAACTTCCGAGGCTTTTGCCTTCAGTTTCCAGAGTTGTTCTCAACTTCAGAGGCTTCGTCTTCAAAGTTCACATCGTCCAAGGGATAAAGCAATCGTCATCTAGATTGGATTCCTATAGTTGTAATTTTCTCAGAATTCTTGTAATCTTTATTACAAAGTTTGTATCAATAAAGTTTCATACTTTTGTTTTTGCAAACAACAGTCATTTATCTGAATTATGGAAACTGCAAGTTTACTGCAGCTAGTTGCGCACTGGCGGGACATAGACTCTAAGTTGAAGTGATTCAGGTGTTGATAGGTTTTTGGATATTAATGAGACTACGTCCTAAATGCATCAAATTTGTCTCCTTCGTTGCTCAGCCATGAAATGGATAAAGTTGATAGACCACTCAGAAACCTATTATTATTCAAGTTATGGAGCCAAAAATTTACTGCAGTCAGGTACACTCTGGCGAGGCATGAATTAGAGGCAAAATGATTTCGGATATGTATGGCTCTGGGTACTATTGAGACTATATCCCTGTTATATATATATCATGTTTGGTCTCTTATCACCGTTGATAACTTTACAAGAATTGTCTTGATTCGTTTAAATTTTGGATTATTTGGAATCTTAGCGACTAGTTTATATTTTAGGAAATCATTTCTATAGGATTCATATGAAATTTCACTTGATTTTCTAGGACTATTTTCCAACATTTTAGTACCATCAAATTTTTCTGACTTTTGCCGATTAGAGAATTTATATTTCTACCGGTTGTCTCTATTTTTATAAATCTCTTATCACAAGCTTGAAGGAATAGATTTTCTATAAAATTCTACTTGATCTTCCTAGAACTTATTAGGACCATATCGATCTCTATTAACTCAATCTCTTTCCTGGTTCAACTTTAGTGCGTTGCATATATTTTGTTTCATATTTTGGAAGCTATAGATAGTTGTGGATAGCTTTATATATTAAATAGTTGATATACATCTTGTGGATGACTACATGTATATAGTGTATAGCTATATGCGGAGAAACATAGGTTGTTACCTATCTCATTTTTAAGGGCATCTTTGGGATCAATATTATTTAGCTAAAGGGTAGAAAGGTTGAAGAATAACTTGGGTAAGCTAGTCTTGAGAGAGTGGTATATTTTAACTTGTGGCTTATTGGGTTAGAACTGTTAGTAATGCTCACTAGTGCTTAAACCTTATTCAAACAAATAAAGATATTTGACGACTTTGAATTTTATAATTAAAGAAGAGTATGAAAGATAGAGAAAGACGTAGGTAGAGTTAGCGAGGAAAGTCTAAGATCTGTTAAGATTCTTCCATGGAGGAAGTGAATTTGGATAATGTATAAACATGAGAATATAAGTATCATGTAAAGGAATACTTGACGGAAATTAACTTTTATGATTAGATGACTACTGTACCCAGAAGGGACGAATATAACCATGGAAAGAAATATCACAAGAAATGGAATGATAGGTTCTAGAGAAGGAATAAGCAGTGAGAAATTGGAAATTGGAAAGGTTGAGATACTCCAGGTTCACCAGAGACCCAATGAATTTCGCAATGGAAATGCCTTTTTGTCCGTGTGACCGTTCTTTGTCCGCCCCTGCTAGCCCCCCTCCGGCTCTCCGATGATACAAAATGTAATCAACTGAATTAGTTATGGGACAATTCGGTTCGGTTTGATTTAGTTATGTGTCAATTCGGTTCGATTTTGATTTTGCTTATTCGGTTTTCGGTTATTTGATTCGGTTTGAAACGAATTAACCGAAATGTCAGTACTCCTAGACCGCAGACCAAAACTGCGGACCAAAAATATGGTTCATGTAGCATCACTCCTATACTAGATATGACGATGATGAGGAAACCTATATTGGACAGATAGGTCCTTAACCCCACCTTGGCTTGAAGAGACGAGAAAATTGACACTTATATATGCAAAATTAACCAGTTGTCTGAGACGTACGTGTCCAATATCTCAGTAGCAAGATAGGTATTTCGGACAGAATTAAGTACCATCTTAAAGGGGCGTGTAAAATGAAGAGAGAGAGAGATGACAATTATATGTGCAAGCCTATCTTTTCCGCTTCGCCATTCTCCCCATGGCGATTCCTCCGCTCTACAGAGTCCCTTCTCTGTACTTTCCTCTTCCCTCCTAATCATTATTAACTCTTTTCTGACCTTCCCTCTCACCATCTTAACTCCTTCATCCATCCATCACCGCCTCCCCCATATTTCCTTCTCCCTATTCTACATCCACTACCAGAATAAGTCGTTTTAGCGACGCCTAAAGACGTCGCTAAAATAACAATTTTTGTCGCTAAAAATAATTTGCGACGAAATTACCGACATTTCGGGCTGGTCGCGGAAATGTAAGTCGCTGATCATATAAACGTCGCCAAACGTCGCAATTGTCGACGTTCGCCGACGTATTTATACGTCGGTATAATGCCGACGTCCACCGTCGTGTCGTCGCTCTTTGCGACGTAATATTTAGTGTCGCTACAAGTCGGTAAATGTACCGACGAATTACCGTCGAGTCGTCGGTGATTTAGTGACATATATAAAGTCGCTAGACGTCGGTAAATCTTGGGAATTTCTTGGGTTAATTACCGACGTACACCGACATCCTGCGACAAATAATGACGTCGCTAAACGTCGGTAGACTGGATAATATTAATTATCTACCGACGTCTTCCGACGCACTATTACGTCGGAGGACGTCGGTAAACGTCGGTAAACGTCGCTAATTCTGCAAAAAAAATAAAAATAAAATACAGAATGTCCATTTCTCCCTGCATTTTAAAAAGCTAACCATTTCTCACTGTAGAATAGGATCCAAACAATCACAGAATGTCTATTTCTCACTGTACACAGGTTTCAGTCCCTATAACCAAGTCTACAACAATCACACAAAATATGGTTGTCAGAATGGCTCAGAACACAACCCAAAATTCACACAATATCAAAGTCTACAACAATCATTCTAGCAATGTCCAAATCTGGTTCGTAAGACAAACTAAACATAATCAGTTCTATTTCACATGCTTAATTTCCAACTATGGGAACGAATGGCTCAGAACACAACCCAAAATTCATTCTAGCATACATTAGTGTGAATCATCTATGTTCTGTACATATGGTGTAGTATATGTTCTTATCGTATCTAGTATCTGAAGAATGTAACAGAATCAAGATGAACCCACATAATGTAATACTAAGACATCATCTACTACTATATAAGATATAGTGATAGGTTGTCGTATCATCATTGCCGAGGGATGAGGGTCGGAGGACAGTCAACTTTATCTACGGATACATAATTTCTGCCTCGCCAGTCGAATGGCTTAATTGCCAAGTATGGGAACGAATGGCTCAGAACACAACCCAAAATTCATTCTAGCATACATTAGTGTGAATCATCTATGTTCTGTACATATGGTGTAGTATATGTTCTTATCGTATCTAGTATCTGAAGAATGTAACAGAATCAAGATGAACTCACATAATGTAATATTAAGACATCATCTACTACTATATAAGATATAGTGATAGGGGCTCGCCGGAGGAAGGAGAAGGGGCTCGTGAAGGAGGAGGAGGATGAGCGGCGCCGGAGGGAAGGGGGTCGGGCTGTCGTCGAGGTCGGGAAAGAGGGGCGGGAACAAAAAATTTGGGGAGAGGAAGAAATGAAAAGTCGAACCGAGGAAACCCTTTTTATCAGAAATTAGCGACGTCCGCAAATACGTCGCAAAGCGTCGGTATTCGTTTAATATTCGGCGACGTAATAATCTTTGCGACGCTAAACGTTGCTGAACTAATAAAACTAGCGACATTTTCCGACAAATCAACGACGTTGGTTTTTATTACACTAAAGGTAGTCGCAATATGTCGCTGTTTGTCGCTATCAGTGACGTATTATGATGCATACTTTCGGAGTCGCTATCAACGAATGGCTCAGAACACAACCCAAATTCATTCTAGCATACATTAGTGTGAATCATCTATGTTTTGTACATATGGTGTAGTATATGTTCTTATCGTATCTAGTATCTGAAGAATGTAACAGAATCAAGATGAACTCACATAATGTAATACTAAGACATCATCTACTACTATATAAGATATAGTGATAGGTTGTCGTATCATCATTGCCGAGGGATGAGGGTCGGAGGACGTCGGTAAACGTCGCTAAATCTGCAAAAAAAATAAAAAATAAAATACAGAATATCCATTTCTCCCTGCAGTTTAAAAAGATAACCATTTCTCACTGTAGAATAGGATCCAAACAATCACATAATGTCCATTTCTCTCTGTACACAGGTTTCAGTCCCTATAACCAAGTCTACAACAATCACACAAAATATGGGAACGAATGACTCAGAACACAACCCAAAATTCATTCTAGCATACATTAGTGTGAATCATCTATGTTCTGTACATATGGTGTAGTATATGTTCTTATCGTATCTAGTATCTGAAGAATGTAACAGAATCAAGATGAACTCACATAATGTAATACTAAGACATCATCTACTACTATATAAGATATAGTGATAGGTTGTCGTATCATCATTGCCGAAGGATGAGGGTCGGAGGACAGTCAACTTTATCTACGGCTACATAGTTTCTGCTTCGCCAGTCGAATGGTTGCAGGGACTATGTCCTGATCACCATGTCGTACCGTAAATTAATGCAAATGGAGCTGGAGCCAAAATACAGAAACCAAAATATGATATCCACCTCAAGTGTAGAGTCGGAGGAGAAGATCTTTTCCACCCTCTCCCTCTCTCACGCTATCAACGTCACAACTTTTCCACCTCAAGTTCTGATCAAGCATTTTCCTTCTTCTGTCCTCCACCATGGCTCTGAACCTATCTGCTCCTCCCTACTTCCCTTGTTCTTATTTGACTCTCTCAGCCACATATGATATCCAGCTCAAGTGTAGAGTCGGGAGAGAAGAAGTGGACATGAAGAGGAGGGGGAAGCAGCACAGCCGGTGGCATGACCCGGAGAAAGTACAGAGGTTTTCTTCAACATACGTAGGAGAACTATAAGGATATATCTTTTCACAACATATCACCTTGTCAAAGACCCTTAATGTGACAACCATGTTACCGCGGTGTCGGAAAACTAACATGTCATAATTTTATAAGCCGTATGTTTTGACATAATCCTCCAACCAGATTTTAGTTCTATGTAATAATGCAAGATTACGACATAGGAGGAAAGAGTTGGAAGGATTATGTAAAAATACACGGCTTAGAAAATTATGACATGTTAGTCTTCCGACACCGCGGTAACATGGTTGTCACATTAAGGGTCTTTGACAAGATGACATATTGTGAAAAGATATATCCTTATAGTTCTCCTACGTATGTTGAAGAAAACCTCTGTATTTCCTCCGGGTCATGCCGCCGGCTGTGCTGCTTCCCCTCCTCTTCCTGTCCACTTCTTCTCCCCCGACTCTACACTTGAGCTGGATATCATATGTGGCTGAGAGAGTCAAATAAGAAGAAGGGAAGTAGGGAGGAGCAGATGGGTCCATAGCCATGGTGGAGGAGAGGAGAAGGCAAAACTGAATCAGCATTGTCTTCCGGATCGTCCTCATCAAGGCATAACGGGCTGCTCAGCGTGCCCAGCTTCTTCAACTTCTTGCTGGTTGCAGAGTCGAAATGGGAACGGGTCCTCTTTACCGGCCCGGAGCTCTGACTCGCACTCGTCGTCGTGCTACTGGTTTCCTCTCCTCCTCTGACGCGGGTCATAAGAAAAGAAATTTCGTACCTCTTCTTCACATAAATATCATTGCCGCTTTGTACTCGAGCCTCCTCATCTGTCATTCTATCCAACTTCTCGGAGTCATCGGAGAAGGAGTCGAATGAGTCGGCGGTGATAGCAGATGATTGCAAGACAGGGAGCGAAAAGACAGGTAAAGAAAAGGACGATACGAGTCGAATGGGGGATTCGACTGACAATGTAGGCACCGAGAAGTCGGATAGCGTCACAGATGAGGAGGCTCGAGTATAAGACGGCAATGATGTTTATGTGAAGAAGAGGTACGAAATTTCTTTTCTTATGACCCGCGTCAGAGGAGGAGAGGAAACCAGTAGCGCGGCGACGAGTGCGAGTCAGAGCTCCGGGCCGGCAAAGAGGATCCGTTCCCATTTCGACTCTGCAGCCAGCGAAAAGTTGAAGAAGCTGGGCACGCTGAGCAGCCCGTTATACCTTGATGAGGATGATCCGGAAGACAATGCTGATTCAGTTTTGCCTTCCTTGGATGGTATTGATTCTGTAGATCCGTGTATAAAAGAGAAAGAGATTGGGAGTAGAGTGGACCCGGAGGAAAATAAGAGATTGGAATCTGGGTCAATATGCAAGAAACGAAAGAGTGTCGAGGATTCTGATAGGTTGTCGTATCATCATTGCCGAGGGATGAGGGTCGGAGGACAGTCAACTTTATCTACGGCTACATAGTTTCTACCTCGCCAGTCGAATGGCTGCAGGGACTATGTCCTGATCACCATGTCGTACCGTAGATTAATGCAAATGGAGCTGGAGCCAAAAGACAGAAACCAAAATACAAAATACAGAATCCAAAATACAGAAACCAAAATACAAAATACAGAAACCAAACAAAATACAAAAACCAAAATACAAAATACAGAAACCAAAATACAAAATACAGAAACCAAAATACAAAATATAGAATCCAAAATAGGACCCTCTGTGAGAACGGATGGCTCAGAACACAACCCAACAGGAGAGGATACTCTGAGAGGGACGTATACTCTGAGAGATCACCTTTACAAGAATGATATCAGTAGTGGGATTGAGTGCTGGAGGAGATATTATCAGAGTATACGTCCTACTCAGATGGGTCTCTCACCGTTACTATTTTTTCCTGACAGCATGGTGGATGTGCTCCGTCCACAGATTCTTGCTCCGAGCCAAAATTTTGTCCCGGAGCTCAAGTAGACATCCTTGGTGTAGAGCTCGAGTGAGAGGTTCCTGACAGCATGGTGGTCTCCTTTATTAAAGTATCCGTGCTCGTCCCACAACCAATGTGGGATGAGCATGGATACTTTAACAAAGGAGGCCACCATGCTGTCAGGAACCTCTCACTCGAGCTCTACACCAAAGATGTCCACTTGAGCTCCGGGACAAAGTTTTGGCTCGAGCAAGAATCTGTGGACGGAGCACATCCACCATGCTGTCAGGAAAAAATAGTAACGGTGAGAGACCCATCTGAGTAGGACGTATACTCTGATAATATCTCCTCCAGCACTCAATCCCACTACTGATATCATTCTTGTAAAAGTGATCTCTCAGAGTATACGTCCCTCTCAGATGGATCTCTCAGAGTATCCTCTCCGGTTGGTTGTCGTATCATCATTGCCGAGGGATGAGGGTCGGAGGACAGTCAACTTTATCTACGAATACATAGTTTCTGCCTCGCCAGTCGAATGGCTGCAAGGACTATGTTACCGCGGTGTCGTAGTCCAATATAATCCAGAGATTGACACAGTTCTAATTCATATATGTAGTCCAATACAAATAGTCTAATACAAAAACAACCCAATACAAATAAGTACTAATAGTAATGAGAACCACGCTGCTCACGCAAACGCTCAGTGATACGTTCACGCAACCACCTCGAAAAAGCGAGATTTTTGGCGCGAGGAGAGATGTCGTCCCTTGCAAGGACTGCATGAAGAGAACTCTCGGTCTTATTAGCTACCGGTACTGGATGAATAGAACTCCCGGTCTCACTAGCAACCGGTACCACTTCCTCCTCAACTGTAGGAGGAGCCACCTCAGCATTCACTATTTTCTTCAAACGACGTGCCGCTCCTCGGCTCATGGGTGCCATCTGGTAAGATCGATAGTCACAAATAATATAATTGTAACATAAGCAAGCTAACTAAAGGAACCATCATGTAATTTGAGTACATTTTCGAAAGCCGATAAAGTATGAGAAATTCGATTTTTTGCCAAGTGTGAGAACGGATGGCTCAGAACACAACCCAAGATTCATTCAAGCATACATTAGTGTGAATCATCTATGTTCTGTACATATGGTGTAGTATATGTTCTTATCGTATCTAGTATATGAAGAATGTAACAGAATCAAGATGAACTCACATAATGTAATACTAAGACATCATCTACTACTATATAAGATATAGTGATAGGTTGTCATATCATCATTGCCGAGGGATGAGGGTCGGAGGACAGTTAACTTTATCTACGGTTACATAGTTTCTGCCTCGCCAGTCGAATGGCTGCAGGGACTATGTCCTTGAGACAGTGAACATATACACCATGAATCCAAACACCATATTCATATTTACTAATCCAAATGGATGCAGGGACTATGTCCTTGCCTTTCCGGTTGGTTGTCGTATCATCATTGCCGAGGGATGAGGGTCGGATGACAGTCAACTTTATCTAGACTACATAGTTTTCTGCCTCGCCAGTCGAATGGCTGCAGGGACTATAATAAAACACAATTCACCAAACAGAACCATACTGTAGAACTCACACTTTAAGACAATAGATGAAGGAAGACTTGTATGGAGGATCGATAGGGTTGAGCGATGTCATTTTATTCTACAAAGAGAACCATACTGTAGAACTCATACTGTAGAACTCACACTTTAACACAATTCTACAAAGAGTTGTCATAGGGTGTTGAGCGATGTCATTTTATTCTTTTCTTCTTCTTCTTCTTGGGATTTTTGAGTATTGGATCTTGAGAGACATATATAGCTAGAACTTACGAAGAATGGAGTACCATACTTCAACAAATAGATGTTGACTAATTGATTCATATACTTGTTGTCTAAAATAAGTGTAGGAATGTTGCAAAGTGAAACAATGTATCAAATACTATATCGAAACTCAAATCCAATATGCAAATCCAAATTAATACGAAAATGCACAAGTGTATGTAGGGGATTAAATGTACAAAGGTGAAATACATATATATGCAAGCTTGGGGGTGTCCACGTGTCCAACAAATGGACACAAAGTGTCCAAAACCTCACGAACACACTGTATCAGTGGACACATGGCCGTAATGTGTCTCCGTGTCCATTTTGGACACGAAAAATACCTCAATTAGGTTAGGGTTTACCTCCAGTCTCCTCGCGGTGGTGGAGGAGGAGGAGGAGTACAAGTTCGGTTGTGGAGGAGGAGGGGATTAAGTGTACAGAGGTGAAATACATATATATGCAAGCTTGGGAGTGTCTACGTGTCCAACAAATGGACACAAAGTGTCCAAAACCTCACGAACACACTGTATCAGTGAACACATGGTCGTAATGTGTCTCCGTGTCCATTTTGGACACGAAAAACACCTCAATTAGGGTTAAGGTTTACCTTCAGTCTCCTCGCGGTGGTGGAGGAGGAGGAGGAGGAGGAGGATCTCGCGGTGGAGAAGGAGAAGGGGCTCGCGGTGGAGGAGGAGGAGGAGAACGGGCTCGCCGGAGGGAGGAGAAGGGGCTCGCGGTGGAGGAGGAGGATGAGCGGCGCCGGAGGGAAGGGGGTGGCTATCGTTGAGGTCGGGGAAGAGGGGCGGGAAAATAAAATTTGGGAAGAGGGAGAAATGAAAAATCGAACCGAGGAAACCCTTTTTATCAGATATTAGCGACGTCCAAAAATACGTCACAAAGCGTCGGTAAGCGTTTAATATTCGGCGACTTATTAATCGTTGCGACGCTAAACGTCGCTGAACTAATAAAACTAGCGACGTTTTCCGACAAATCAACGACGATAATTTTTATTACACTAAAGGTAGTCGCAATATGTCGCTATTTGTCGCTATCAGCGACGTATTGTGACGCATTCTTTAGGAGTCGCTAAATCCAAAAATATTAGCGACGTTTTAAGTTGGCGTCGCTAATTTCGTCGCTAATATGACTTATTTTGGTAGTGATCATCCTTCTCACCACCATAATGTCTTCAAAGCCCTGTTTCTATGAAGAAGTTTTAGAGAAACTAACTTCTTCATTGTCATTAACTTCTTCTGATATTCTTTCCAACCCCACCTATTCCCAACACAATCCTCAAGCAGAATGGAGGAACTTCTTGTTCTTCAAATTACTGACCAACAAGGTTTTTCCTTTACACATTATCTCAAACACCATTCAAAAAATGTGGAAAGTAAAAGGCCCTGTCAAAATCTGTGAATACTTTGATGGTTCTTTTTCTGCTCGATTTGAGAATCCTGATGATTTGGAAAAAATCATGGCAAATGGACCATGGAAGATCGATAAACAACTGTTGATATTGGAGAGATGCATGCCTAATAAGCTTTCCAAGGACTACTCTTTCTCGCATGCTGATTTCTGGATTCAATTTCATGGGTTACCTATCAATCTTCTCACGATTGATTTCATCTCTTCTATTGCTGCAAGACTGGGACCGTTCCGACCCCTAACTCAAAAAGAAGCCATGAATTGGAGTCTATTTGCTCGGGTGAGAGTATCAATAGACATTTCCATTCCACTGTACAGGAAGCTGGAGATACCCATGGTTTTGTGGCATTCTAGGACATGGGATATCCAAATGTGTTAAACACAAATATTTGGAATCATTGATTAGTGAAGATTTGGATATTGAGCAAAAGTCTCACATCAAGGGACTATTGAATAAGAGGCTGGACTTCTCCATTTGTGTCAACCATGCAGAAAAATTCAGGAAAAATTCGACGAAGGTATCAGGGAATGAAGCTACTACACATCAACCCTTACTTGTATCATCTTCCATTCCAACCACCTCTTTGATGAACTGTAATGATATGTTGCTTGATTCACTCCCAAAGTCAGTTCAATCTAACCAAGGGATCTTACCTACTCCTCCCTGGAACCACAGAATTAATCCAGCCATCTCCCCGATGACAGTTGCAGTCCTAAATTCTCCGGTGACAGTTGCTAATACCATCTCTACATCTTCAGTTATTTCACCACCAACTACCTATTCCACTACTCCTACAATTGCGCATATCCTTCCACCAACTGCCAATCCCGCTACTCCTACTACTACGTCTATCCTTCCACCTACTAATCAATCTCTCATATCATTACCTTCAGTTCACCCACCTAGTACTGAGTTGACTAAAATCCATTCACTCATTCCTTCCACTACATCACCAACTTCATATCCTGCATTTTCCAATGACTTACCTACAAGTGATAACACTTCTCTGCACACTGAATCTATACAATCTTCCTCATCCACCATACACTCTGATTCCTCATCCATTACTAACTCAGTATCATTGAAATCCCCCTTTTCCACTCTCAACAGAGTTGACTTGTACAATAACAATCTCCATATCCCTGATTCAATCACATCTCTTATCCACTCAATAACACAACAGAATGTGTGCCACGCTTCTTCCTCCTCCAAACACATCACTACAAAATCATGGAAACGTATCCTCAGGGAGCCTTCACTGCCCACCATATATCATCTACACCCTACCCACCTTCCTACTTATCCATTCAAAAGATCAGCTCTGACTCTTAATGAGGACCCAACCATTGATGATAATGAAACTATTTCCAATAAACTGATTAAACTCTCTGATACAGATAAGGCAGCGGCTGGCCTTCAACAGCCGTACGTACCATGATCCTCTCTTGGAATTGTCGGGGTTTGCGAAATGACCCGACAATTCGTACACTAAATTCATTTCTTCGGGCAACTAGACCTACCATTGCTTTTATTTCTGAAACTAGATGCTCGTCAGATCAAGCATTATCATTGGCCCCTGTATTTTATTTTGAAAAGAGTATTGGTTCCCTCCTGTGGCAGAGCAGGAGGTCTTTTAGTCATGTGGAATGGCACGACTAATCTGAATATTATCTCTGTTAATTGCATCCATCTTCATCTATTACAAACTTCCACTTTCCCATCATGGCATCTATTCTGCATATATGGTCCTCCTAATGTATCTGATAGAGCATCCTTCTGGGCAGCAATGGAATCAGCAGTCACAACTATTGCAGAACCATGGGTTTGCATAGGGGATTGTAATTCTATCCTTAATGAAAAGGAAAAAACGTGGTGGTAACAAATTCAACTTCCATCATCATAAATATTTTATCAAGTGGTTCACTAACTCTGCTGCTATGGATATGGGTTATAATAGACCTGCCTTCACTTGGACCAACAAAAGGGCTGCTGATTTCAATATAGCAGAAAGACTGGATCGAGCCATGGTTGATCCCTACTGGCGTAGTCTCTATCCAAAAGCAGGGGTTCTATGTCTTCCTTGCCTTAACAGTGACCATAACCCCATTTTATTATCACTCAATTTGAATAGAAAGAGAGTCACCTATCCCCATAGATTTGAAGCTGCTTGGATTCATGATCCTGAGTTCAGAGAAAAAATTACCTCTGCTTGGAATTCATGTAGAAACTCATCCACACTCTCATCAAAACTTCAACATTTACTACAAACTCTTCGAGGATGGGGTAGGAGACGTCTGTCTCATATTCATGCTTGGATTCATGATCCTGAGTTCAAAGACAAAATTACCTCTGCTTGGAATTCATGTAGAAACTCATCCACACTCTCATCAAAACTTCAACATTTACTACAAACTCTTCGAGGATGGGGTAGGAGACGTCTATCTCATATTCATGATGATATCAAATCTCATAAGTAGCTACTACTTCATATTCAAAATAGCCCCATCTCTGATGGCTTGCTTCGCCAGGAAAAAGCGATCCAAATGTCATTGATGAAGAACAGATGGCAACTCTAGAGGGGGGTGAATAGAGTTTATAGAGATAATATCCAATTAAAAATTCAACTCTATCACAAACAAAACTAATCAGAGTAAATACGGAATTTAAAGTGAGAAGGAAGAGAGCATACGCAAACACAGCCGATTTTAACCTGGTTTCCCTCGTGGAGGACTAGTCCAGGTCTGAGAACTCTAGCTCAGGATTAAATTCACTATTTGTGAAATAGTAGTTTACAACCCGTGCCTTTTCTTCAGAAGAGCACGTCAACTTCTTACAAAGGATCGCAGTGGCGATTGCTTGGAATTTTCCAAGCGACTTCTTCAACTCTTGCACAAGACTCCTAACTGAGAGATGCTGAGCACTCGAGACTTAGGATGCTTGTGGCTAGTAGATGGCAAGGGTATGGCTTATTTGAGCTTCAATAGAGAAGAGAAGAGAAGATTGGATGGTTTGAAATGAGAGAATTTTTGGCCTTTTTATAGGGTTTTTGTAGGCAGAATTCGGCCAGAATTCGGGTAGAAAATTTTAAATATTTGGCCGTTGGACAACTTGCAACCAGCTAACCCTAAAATTTAGGTTGCTGATTTTTAGGGGACAGAGTTCGGCCCGAACTCTGTGTGGAGGCAGAGTTCGGCCCGAACTCTGTCTCCAGAGCACATAATGGTTCTAAGGGACCAATGGGCTTATTTCTGGATGGTGGAGTTTATGGATTTTTGGGTAGGCTTTTGGTCAAGTCTCAAGAGCTCAACATGACACAGTTTACAACATTCTAGACTCAATAAAAGTATAAAATACAGACTCATATATAACTGATTTGCAAAGACTGAGCTGTCGTCTGACTTGAGCTAGATGTAGACGTCGTGTGTCGTATTGAATTATTACAAGTATTATTTAGTCAATGTTATCGATATTTGGTTGACTGTGACTTTGTGTCAACAATTGAACAAGCTACTTCTTCAAGAGGAACTCTATTGGAAACAAAGATCCTGTATTTCTTGGTTGAAGGAAGGTGATAAAAATACGAAGTTTTTCCACATGATGTCTGTGAACAGGAAACAGAAGAATTTGATTTCATGTCTTTCTAAGGAAGATGGTGCACAAGTATACACTCAGGAAGGCATTGCTCAGACTCTTGTGTCATTTTTCAAATCTATTTTTCAAGCTACTGAAACCTAGCTATCTAGTGCCAGAACACATTCTTGTGGAGTTTAATCACATCAATCCAGAGGACAATGAGTTCATTTACAGTATTCCTACAGAAGAAGAAATCAGAATTACTATGAAGAAAATGCCTCCCTATAAATCACCTGGCCCTGATGGCTTTCCTGCAATTTTCTACCAAACATGCTGGGCTACGGTTGGTCAACAGGTAACCTCCCTTATCCAAGAATTCTTCAAATCGAGATTAATGCCTTCTGCCATCAATCATACCTTCATTGCTTTAATACCAAAGATCCCTAACCCAACATCACCAACTCATTTTTGTCCAATCTCCTTATGTAATGTTGTTTACAAATGCATTACCAAAATCCTAGCCAACAGAATTCTTCCTTTTCTCCACAAACTCATTTGTCCCTATCAAAATGCTTTCATACCTGGTCGATATATTAGTGATAATATTGTTATGGCTCAAGAAATTTTTCATTCCCTAACCAAATTTTCTTCTACCAAAAGTGCCTTTGCTCTGAAAATTGATATGGCAAAAGCCTATGATAGGCTTAGTTGGGGTATTATTAGCCAAGTTCTTAAGGCTTTTGGCATACGAGGATTCTCCCATGATCTTATCATGCAATGTATCTCCACAACTTCATTTTCTATTTTAGTCAATGGCAGCCCATCCTCTAAGTTCCAGCCAAGTAGTGGTATTAGACAAGGGTGTCCTTTATCACCCTACATTTTCATTATGTGTGGATAAGTTCTTTCAAAGCTTATTCTCATTATGGAGAGAAATAGTCTTTATGACAGTATCAAAATAACTCCATCCTCTGGAAAATATTCACATCTTTGCTTTGCTGATGATCTCCTTCTTTTTGGTTATTGTTCCATTGATAACTTCACACAGGTCAAGTATATTCTAAAAACTTATGAGTTGTGGTCGGGACAAAAAGTCAATTTTGACAAATCATCAATCTTTTTCTCCAAAAGATTAGATCCCTATATGCGCCAAATATTCTTGAATTTTCTTGGTGTTAAACTAATGGATAACACTGACAAATATCTTGTCACCATCTTCTTTTATCCAAAGCCAGAGCATCAACTTTCAATTCCATTATTTCAAAGAGCCAATCAAAACTTCTTGGTTGGAAAGGAAAATGCCTTTCCCATGCAGGCAGAACAACACTTATCAAATCTACTCTCTCAACTCTTCCTATATACCATTTGTCTTCATACCTTCTTCCTAAAAAAGTATTGAGAAATCTATCCAAGCAACAGTGTGATTTTTGGTGGGGAGGTGCAGACCAACAGAGGAAAATTCATTATACTGCTTGGTCCTCATTCACTAGACCAAAATTTAGTGGAGGATTGGGAATTCGAGACCCTTGCATTAGTAATTATGCTATGATTACTAAATTGGCTTGGAGGTTTCTCAAAAATGAAGATGCACCTTGGGTTACATTGCTGAAAAATAAATATCTCAGGAGAAATAATTTTTAAACAGTGAATTTTCCTCAATCAGCCTCTGCTATATGGCATGGCATACTTTTAAGCAGAGAGATTCTTAACACCAATGTACTTTGGCTTGTTGGAAATGGCTCTAATATAAATATTTGGGAGGATCCTTGGGTTCTAACATTACCTCATTTCAGAGTTTCAGGCTATCACAATGCCCACCATCCTGTTTCCAAAGTCAGTGATCTCGTTGACCACAGGACTTACACTTGGAGGCTACATCTGCTTTATATCCTTTTCCCACCACAAGAAGCTAGTGCAATTGCTCTCATTCCCGTATCTGCAACATCAACAGTGGATTTACTGATTTGGATTCATACTCCTAATGGAGAACTGAATACAAAATCAGTGTATCAACTCATCCATGAACGAGCTACTGGGTCTGTTCTTCTCAATAACCAATCTGATTTCAATGATTGGAAGAAATTCTGGAAGATTAGCAACATCTGTCCTCGTGTGCTTATGTTTGCTTGGAGATCTATACAAAATTCTCTACCAACTGGAGCTAATCTTCATCGAAGTGTTCAAACAATTAGCCCCATCTGCAGGCTCTGCCAGGTGCAACCTGAAACCATTAACCATATTTTATTTCACTGTTCTGTTTCAGGTCCAGCTTGGGAAGGAATTCCAGATATCAAAAATCATCTTCATCACCACACTACTGTTACTTCCTTCATGAAGAGCCTTCTCTCACGTAGAGAAAACTCCTTGACTCTTTCTTGTCTATACTTGATGTGGTCAATATGGAAAGCTCGCAATAAGGCAATTTTTGAGAACAAACCAATATGCCCAATGAAGATTATTCAAGCTGCTCGTCACCTGCAGGATAAATATGAAGCTGTTAATCTCAATGATGCTCAACTTAACAACCTCCCTCCCAGTAACCACATGAATCATAGATGGATGCCTCCACAGCAAAAGCAATGGAAGATAAATTTTGATGGCGGTTTTCATGAAGGAAAAATGGGATCGGCAGCTATTCTGAGGGATGAAACAGGTGATTTCATTTGCGCAGCTACTCAAAATCAAGAAGGAGGTACTCCCCTGGAAGCAGAAGCATTGGGGATGAAGCTGGCTATGGAGATTATCAACATCAAAAACATTTCTAATGCTATTATTGAAGGAGATTGCAAGATCCTTATAGATTCTATTATTCATCCTGAGATTACCTCTCTATGGCGAGCCAGACAAATTATTGCTCGAGGGAAATGCCTGCTTCATTCTGATTTAAACATTTCATTCAATTATATTCCAAGACAATCCAATTCTGTGGCACATGTTTTAGCCACACAATCTCTGTTTTCTGATTCTGATTCAGCTTTTAGTTTTTTGGAAGAAATTCCATCTTGTGTCACTGAACTTATCAGTATTGATAAGTCACATTGTACTTCTCTGGTTTAATGAAATGTTTTTCATTCTCAATAAAAAAAAAAAAAATTATATGTTAAAGATAGGTACTGCTTGCAATCCGAATTGAACTAATTATATATACATACAAAATATTCACTAATAAATAAATATACTGTTCGATCTAATTTTCCTTTCCGAGCACAAATTAAGAAAACGCTAATTCTGATCTAACTTGTAAACAAACCGAAGCACAACAACTGATAGAATGTAAAATAGGAATTGATTCACTTCATAACATGACAGAGTACTTACTACACATGGAAACGTACATTCATTTCCTTCTTTTTAAGTACTCAGACGATGGTAACCTTAACCTAGACTCGACTCCTGGAGTCTCTCGAGATAACTAACCCCAGGGACACACACAACTGTAAGCAAATACGAGAAGAAGAAAAAACTGGACACGACACTTAGGATACAAACGAACAAACAAGAACACTTTTGCGGATTTCTTGAGTACACGCAGCTGTATATTTGACCACCCATCCGGCTAGCTAGCTTTGATCTCATGCGCTTGGCTCGTTCACGAGGGGAGTGTAAGTTCCAGCTTTGTCCTTCATAATAATGGGCATCTTCATTGGCCCATAGGGAGTTTGCACATCAATAGTTCCTTGCAGGGAGTAACCAATGCTCCTCCCATTGAGCTTTTGGCAGAAGTCGTTCCCAAATTTCTTGGGCTTGAAACTGAAGGCGATCTTCACTACACCCATCTTCTGCTTTCGGATTTTGCCAGCAGGCTTAGGCAGCTCCACGCTTCCGACGAGCACCCCGCCCAGCGATACTTCACACCGGAGCGAATTGAGATCCATGTCGAACACGTTCGGATTGTGCAGCGAGAGATAGAGCGCGACGTCGCTACTTTCGTCGGTGGAAGAAGACTTGAATCCGACCTTGGCGAGTGCCAGAAACGGTAAAATCGGCAGAGGAAGCGTCACGTCCCACTCGTAAGGAAGGACATGTCTTTCCCCATTAGGTATTTGCAGTGTCAGCTCGACCTTCACCGTGAACTTGACGATCCCCGTCAGGACATCGTAGGCGGCGTCCTTGATCAGCTCCAAGTAGTGCAGCGCGAGCGTCAGGTTGACGTTTCCCGACCCACGAGCGGGGATCGTGGCCGCGTCCGCGTCGAAGGACGCGACCGTCCTCCCGCCCACCACGACGGAGGCGCTTATCTCCACCAGAGGGAGCGGTATGGCATTCGGATTCGTCAGCGACAGCGTCGCCGCGACCTTCACCTCCTCGAGAGTGAGCCCCGCCAGAGAGACGGTGAACTTGTCCACGGTCGGCAGGTGTAACCCCTCCTTGATCACCACGTCCGGGTCGCCGCCGACTCTCGTGACGATACCGGCAATCACGAGGCCCTCGACCATGTTGAGGAGCTTCCCGGCGGCAGCGACGATGGCATGGAAGACGGTCTCGGCGAAGCTCTCGACGTCGTGGACGACATCTCCGATCTCGTGAATGACGTTCTCTCCCAGCTGTTCCACGTCATGGACGACTTCTTCGATCTCGTGGATGACGCCCTCCACCAAGTGTTCCACGCCCTTCTCCACCTGCACCACCTCCTCGACAACGTCCTCGACGACCTCCTCTACGACGTGTACAACGTCGACAACGACGGTCTCTGCGAACTTCTCCACCTCATGGACGGCTGTCTCTATCCCGTCGACGACTTCGTGGATAACTTTTCCGGCTCCTTCAACAACAAACTCAACAGCTTCCTCAGCCACTTCGACAACTTCTTCCACGACGTGCTCTACCTCTCCAACAACGTCATCAATGATTCCCATATTGATCGATCGATCGCCCGCCTGCATATATAGCAGGATCCAAATACCAAACTAACTCAGATTAGTTTATCTTCTATCATTTTCAAACATAAATTAACTACCCCTACGTTTTACACTACTTTATATTATATATATAGAAACTAATAATATTGGCCATCCATATAGTTAATCATATTTATAAAGAAACGAGGTAGTCAGCATAATTATTCTCGAAATATTAGTAGTTCATGTAATAATCATTAATTTTATATATAAAAGTAATGCAATAATTATTCTTCTTTTACCAGTCACCACAACATTACAAATGTACCTGGTCACAAGACCAGTGCAATGTACATGATTCATGAATGAATTGGAAAGCATAGATAGCTGCTGCAACATTAGCTAGCGACAATACTGTACATGGCGATTACATGTGTCGTTGCTTGTCCCAAACTGATCTATGTTGGATGGAGTAGATGAGAAGAGGTGTTGGAATGTGAGTAACTGGGGATACGTTTGGTACAGAACAATATTATACAACAACAAATCTGCTAAAAAAGAACATATATTATTCCCAATTGTTGTCTACCAAACATATTTTCTCTATTATAAAAAATAAAATATGGAGTTTTAATGTTTGAATGACAGCAATTGTAGAACAGCAAATCTACTCTCATGAAAAGGAGGAAAAAAAAAGGGAGAGTACTGTTTGGCATGTTGAGTACCTGACAGTAAGCAGAGTGATGTCTTGAGAAAAAGGAGAAACAAATTGATGCAAAAAAAAATGGAGTTGCTTGTTTGGAAGATTACTAGCTGAGGCTTACTATTTATAACCAGTTTGGGTCTTCTCTATGGTCATTAATCTTTTAAGTTTTAAGTCTAGGTCTTTTTTTCTAAATACAATCTCTCTCAAATATGTTGTTGACTTTCAATTAGGTCTTTTTTTAAAATACAATGGTGGGAATAGATCATACAGTTGATTCATTAGATATAACGGTTGACGTTTACTTTAGATCATTATTTGAGGTCGAAATTTCTCTAAAGTCTTGGAGTCGGTAGGTCTTTTTAATAACACAAATTGTGTCGTGCCTGTGTATGCGAATAATTCGTTGAAGTAAACATTTTCTAATTATTATCGATTCATTTTAATATAAAATTATTTGTCCAAGAAATTAATATTGAATTTCAAGTATCATTTTCAATTGAAATCTCTCTCAAGTCCTGAGCAGGTCTTTCTTTAAAACAATATGGGTTGCATTGATATTTTAATCTCTGCCGTGTCCGACATGTTAGAACTAAGCAACTCGCCCACATTTGGCCCTTTTTTATCTTAATTAATTTGTGTCTATTTTCTGAATACACACTATTGATGTGGCACAAAATTGTATAATTTACTACGTATTTTCATTTGATCTTTTTTTTTTCAGGATATTTTTTGTACCATCTGCCAAGACTTTGACACTAGATGCATGTAATCTTTTTTCTGTTCAACTAGACAAACTCAAATAGGGATTGAAAATAGGAACTTATAATTACACGTGGATAAAATTTTCTATTTAGGTCCTTGACCCTTCTACGTGTAGGTTCTCTAGAAAAAAAATTAAGGGTTAAGATATATACACAAAGTAATATGAATACGTGCAAGACACCTGGATATATACTAGTTAATAATTAAAATCGATACATATAAAAAGTAAGAAGAGTGGAAATGAATTGTTGAAGTATATTATTTGTCTCAAAAAAATTTATTGCACGCGTACGTTAAGCCAAACTGGTCGACACACATCAAATTAAAAGAAAATAATAATTGAAATAAATAATCTATATTTTTTTCTGTTCCTTTTTTAACTTCCATTATAATTGAAATAAATAATCTATTTTTTCGTAAAATCAAATCCAACCAACTAAGAAATATTATCTCCTCCTGTTATAGGCAGTAGAATTAAAAACTTTGGCTCGAAGTATACATTAGTGGTCCTAACTTCTGGAAATAATACTACTTAGGTTTAGAGCTCCTCCAAAACGTAGAATTTGTTGTAAATATGGTGGATGTCCATTTGTATTATATAACTCATTTAACTCATGGTCCTTAGTTTACATAACATATGGTCTTTGGATTTTCTAACCTATGTCCCTTGATATTACTTGTAAGCCTATAAAAGGGTCATTCTTTAGTTGAATGAATACAAGAAAAGAAACACATTTTTCTTCCAATTTCTATATCGTTCTTCTTCACTTTACAACACGTTATCAGCACGAAGCAACCATTATTTGTTTAGGAAGACTAATCGATATTAGGAAATATGAAAAATATATATGCAATAAACAACTCAAACGGTGGATATATATGTCTGGTTGACAGTGGATCAACGCACACAATTCTTCGAGATCGAAAATACTTCTCAAACTTAAAATGGCAAAAGCAAATATTAGTACAATTTCGGGTACTACAAAAAGGATTGAGGGCTCCGGAAGAGCGAATATTATATTACCGGGTGGAACAAATATTTTGGTGAAAGAGGCTTTATATTCTAGCAAGTCAAAAAGAAATTTGTTAAGCTTTAAAGACATACGTCTAAATGGTTTCCATATCGAGACTATGAATGAGGGGAATATGGAATATCTATGTATTACATCCAATGATTCATGCCAGAAGCATGTGAAAGAAAAACTTCCATTTTCTCATCAAGATTATATTATGTAAACATAAGTGTCATAGAATCTAACACTGCGATAAACCAGAAGTTCAATGATCCAAAACTTTTTATGCCTTGACATGATCGACTTGGCCACCCTGGATAAGTATGATGCATCGAATAATTAGAAACTCACGTGGGCATCCACTAAAGAACCCGAAGATTCTTTTACCTCATGATTGTGCATGTGTGTTGCATGCTCACAAGAAAAATTAATTGTAAGACCATCTCCAATGAAAGTTAATATTGAGTCCCATACCTTTTTACAAAGAATACAAGGAAATATTTGTGGACCTATTGACCCACCTTGTGGACCATTTCGTTACTATATGGTCTTGATAGATGCATCATCTAGATGGTCACATGTAAGTCTACTGTCAACATGAAACGTTGCTTTTGCCAAACTTCTTGCTCAGATTATAAGACTAAGGGCTCAATTCCCTGACTACTCCATCAAGACTATCTGTCTTGACAATGCCGGTGAATATACATCTCAAGCATTTTATGATTATTGCATGCCAATGACATTAATGTCGAACATTCAGTTGCACATGTGCATACTCAAAATGGACTTGCAGAGTCTTTTATTAAAAGGTTTCAATTGATTGCCAGACCGTTACTTCTAAGGTCAAGTTTATATACTTCTGTGTGGGGACATGCAATATTACATGCAGCTGTATTGGCCCGTATTCGACCAAGTTTATTTTATCATTATTCACCATTACAACTTGTTTCTGGCCAGCAGCCTGATATTTCACACTTATAAGTTTTTGATGGTGTTGTTTAGGTCTCTATTTCTCCACCTAAACGAACAAAGATGGGACCACAAAGATGTCTTAAAATTTATGTTGGTTTTGATTCCCCATCTATAATAAAATACATTGAGCCCCTGACGGACGATTTATTTAAGACAAGGTTTGCTGATTGCCATTTTGATGAATCCATTTTTCCACCGTTAGGGGAAGATAAAATATCATTTTCTGTAGAACGACGTGAAATTACATGAAATCTACCATCTTTTATTGATCCACGCACAAGTAGATGTGATCAAGAAGTAAAAAGGATCATTCATTTGCAAAATATTGTAAATCAATTGCCAGATGCATTCACTGATATTAAAAAAGTGACAAAATCTCATGTACCGACTATAGATGTACTAGCACGGATTGATATCCCTGAAGGACAACATGATGGCACGATAAAACTGTGAGACTCGTCTCACTATATCAGTATTTATGTATGGGTACGTATTTTGAGTCGTATTTCGTATTTTTTGGTTTTCGAATATTTTAACTTTTTTCCAAAGTATAGGTTAAACTTGACTTGGTTTAATTTGGTTCGGTTCAACTTGGTATAGGGCTCGGTTTGGTTTAGGTGGGTTTGAGATGAGAAGGTTTGTATAAAACCCAACTCCTCTCTCTCTCTCCTCCATTATTTTCATTATCTTCATCTTCTTCCTCTTCATTCTCTCCTCCAACCCAAGGCAAGTATACCTTGCCAAATGTTGGACAAATATTTTTTTGTTTGTTCTAAACTCTTCCTTACATGATTCTAAGCATCTTTAGAACTTGGAGTTTTTGATTCTCATGGATGGATTCTAGTAGATCTAAGTTTATAGTCTTTTCGATTTTCTTGGGTTTTGATCTACTAAACTTCATTATTTTTAAGTTTTGATTGTTCTATGTTGTAGAGAATTCGATTTTACCCAAAATAGATCTTTGAAAAGTTAGTTTTTGACTTATTTTGAGAAAGTTATGGCCAAAATAAGATTTGAGCATTTTCTAGTTCATCTGTGCTGAATTTGACAAAGACGATGAATAGTGCTGCAGGCATGAATAGTACCACAGGAATGAATAGTGCCGTATAGATGCATAATGCTGCATGGCTTGTATAGTGCTGCAGGCTTGCATATGCCGCATGGATGAATAGTGCCACATTACTTGTATAGTACCGCAGGAATGAATAGTGCCGCAGGGATGCATAGTGCCGCATGGCTTGTATAGTTCCGCATAGTGCTGCAGAAGGCTGCATAGTGCCGCATAGTGCCACAGAAGGCTGTATAGTGTCGCAGAATGCCGCATAGTGCCTGTTTTGGCTATTTTTGGTTGTTTTATGTCCTATTTGGCTGATTTGTGGCCATAATTTCTCCCAACTTCCAACAAATAAGTTGTAGATCTTTTTCTTGGCTTCAAGAATATGTTACCAACTATTTTATGCAAGTTTCTTTCATTCTTGATATGGAGCTTATGATTGAATCGCATGTTTTCTATCTTGGCCTAAATTACGACGAACCTATTTAATAACTTGATATTTCTTTAATAAATGAATTTTTTTAACAGGATTTGATAACATTATACAGTTGGAGAATAATTGTACCCCCTTATATTTTTAACACTAGCACAGATTCATTTATTATTTTATGTCTAGTAGCACTTTTATTTATTTCTTCTCCCATGCCATGATACGTCTTTTATCTAATTCTTTCTTACATGCGATCCTTGTTGCATGTTTTCTTTCTTAGATAGTGGCCCGTTGGGGTGCACTTATGGTTTATGTCTTTTTTTTTGCTTTGTATGCTCTTACGTTACATGTCTTCTTTGTTTACATGATGGTTGTAGTACCCCGCTCCCGTCGGGGCGAAGCACTGTGTAATAGGCTCGTGCCAAGTCATACATGGTCGGAAACATAGATGGCTAGTCTGACTTGGCGACGAGTTTGGTATACAAAAACTATGGCATCAATAAAATCGATTTGGACGAGTGATATGAGTACCGTTCCAACTAATGGATTGACTATTGTTGGAATAAGTCCTAGATGCGGTAGGCAGCGTCTTGGCGAAGGAACTCTAAAGAGAGCGATGCAACCCGTCTGCCGTTGGTTTTATTGGTTTTCTTGGCATTCTGAACGAATTGTTGCGTGGATTTGATAGTGTGCTTTCGCGTCGATTTCTGAATGCGTCTTTGGGAATTTTAAAGGAAGGATTGAAGGAAGGGTTCTAATTCGATGCTCGTGCCATTGCAGGAGTTCGTGTAACTGACGCTTGACCGTCGCGAAGCGTTCTCATACTCTCGGCGCAATCTCCATAGGTGGGTGGTTCTTCGGCCCCTTCTTTTCTACTCCTTCCCGCCAACTAAATTGTTAAAGTTCAACGTTCAAATCGATGATGCTAACGGGATGTATGCTTGCCACTAAGATCAAGAGCTCGGGATAATATATCAACCTAGGGAAGTTAACTCTGAATCGATAGGTTCACACTAAGTAGAGAAAAGATAAAGTTCTAAGAAAGAGATAGAATATATTTCATGCCATGCAAAACACAACGATGAAAACCTTGGTTGCGGTACATCATGCCTCGGAGAATTTGGTGCCTACGGGATGCTAAATCAGGACGTACGATTTTGGGAAAAAGGACCCCTGCATGAGTAGGAATGATTATGTGACTTGATAATGGTTACGCTATACAATTTACTTCATACATATTAAACTGTTCATACATTCGCATGGTCAAGGACGACTTGTGCACAAGGTGAGCTTTCCTCGAGACGGTACCCGGGGCCCTGGGACCGAATCGGCCTAGGAGGAAATTATAGAAATCGTGCTTCGGCGCGAAGCATTGCGAGACCTGCAGTTAGGCTCGCTACCTGGACTGGAGGGCGCGTCGCAAGGCTACGTAATCGTCCTTCATGGTGTCGATATCACCAATGACCGCATATAGGATAGATTGTATGTTCACCTATTGTCTTGTGCAGGTGGTAAGTATCATGTATATTTTATGCAGGAAAGGAGCACGACCGTGGTAAGAATGCCTTTAAATTGGTTATGTGTTATCGTTTAAAATGTGCCTTCGATATGAACTGCAATTCATACAGTTCTAAATAGAAAGATCACTTCGTATGCTAGAATCCTTAATAAGCAGTATCGATTTAGACGAGTGGGTTCATCCCATCCACTAGCAAGTGTGCTAACCCCCAACTCCCCAGGTAACGAGCGCGCTGCGGGAGCTCGAGACTAGACCTGAAGCTGAAGAACGGGAGGCGGCATGAAGCTCTCATATTTTGAAGTATTTTGAAGCCCAACTCAGATCGAAGGCTTTGTTCAAATCTATATAGGGGCGTGAATGTATGTAACGACAAGGATTATTTTAGGGCAAGCTTGTCGAGAGTTTTTGTAATGTGTTTCAAGATGTAGCCGCAACGGCATATGTAATGTAAAATTAACCTTACACATACTTTGCAAGCTTATGAATGAAAAGCTAAATTTCTTCCTATGCTATGTCTTCAACTCTCTGCACTATTTAATTTCAACGTGTCGAGTCAAAAGGAATTTTTAATTGCATATCCTTGTCTTGTGCAAGTCCATTAAAGACTTGCATGGCATCACGTCCCGACCCGTGGGGATCGATTTATATCAAGTCAAGGCGATGGCGACCGATTCGGCGAGTCGGGACGTGACAAGTTGGTCTCAGAGAACGGTTCATACCTCGGACCTTTCAAAATACTTTCTTTTAGATGATGTCGTTGCGATTTTTCAAAAAAACTTTGCTTTTCGACATATGCGACCTGAAATAATCATTCCATACATATAAGCCCATAGATATTTTGAGAATACTAACGAGTTTGCTCAATTTTGTAGGAATACCGGAAGGACTGGGTGTCCCTACTGTCAACGCCACATTGATTAGCACGGATAGCACCGAAGGCGCAACGCCTAGCAAATCTGCCATGGAGTGACTACTACGCCTCATGGAACTCCAACAACGCCAGTCAGATATGCAGCAATGACAGCTGCAAGAACAGATCCAGGCCCAAGTCTGCGCCCAACAAAAGCAAATGGAGGCCCTGACCCGGATCGTGAGCACCATAGCGACTCAACAGAACTCGACGACCGTCATGTCCGAAGAAGAAGTGCAACCCGTAAAGACAAAACATATGTCTTCCTCCTCCCTGCTCAAGATGACCAAGTTTAAGAAGATGAACCCGCCTGAATTCAATGGTCGAACAAAGCCTGACGAAGTCATGGGGTAGCTAGTAAATATTGAGGGTCTGTTCAATCTCCTCAGCATCAAGGGTTCCAAGAGAGTCGGGTGCGCAGCGTTGCAGCTCAACTTGAGGGCCTACGACTAGTAGGAGGCAAAGAAACAGGAACTCCAAGAGACCAACCCCAACGCCAAGATCTCGTGGGAGACGTTCAAACTGGCCTTCCTCGAACAATACATCCCTCGTGCCCTTCGTCGACAGAAAGAAGAGGAATTCATGTCTTTGAAGTAAGGAAACTTGTCCGTTGAAGACTACGATGCGAAGTTTGCGAAGCTTGCGAAGTTTGCGAAGCTTGCGAAGTTTGTCGGGGCCTTTCTGCTGAACACAGAGGCATGGTGCGAGCGCTTCCAGCAAGGCCTGAATAATGATTTGCGTCGGGACGTATGAACCAGAGATGCCAGACGTACAGGGAATCATATAACGTCGCCCTTGATAGTGAGCGAATCTTCGATCGAGCGTCGCAGAAAGGCGGATCAAGCATCCGCAACAACTTCAACAAGCGTCCTCACGATACGGGAGGATCTGGTGCGCCAAAGTGCCAGAACACGTCCGAGTATCGGGGGCCTCACCCAGGCGTACGGTGCCATCGCTGCGACAAGATGGGACATTTGGCGGTCGATTGTTGAGGGGGATGCTTCAAGTATGGCCAGCTAGGTCGCAAGGCAGTAGATTATCGCATGGGAAGGGCGAACCAACATCCACCAGAGAACATCCAGAACCAGAACAGGGCGCCTCCCGCCCATGACGCAAACGCGGTGCCCGTGAACCCACAAAATCGCAAAGGGGCGCAAGGCCGAGTCTACGCACTAACTCGGGACAAAGCTTTTGCGTCCGATACTATCGTGACAGGTATACTATTCTATAAAAATATGTCTGCTAGAGTATTGTTCGATTCGGGTGCTACGCATAGTTTCATATCTGCCGACTTTGTAAAAGAGAATGAACTACCTATGCAACTTTTAGGTATAAATCTTAGCGTTAGCACTCCATCGGAAGTAGATATGCCTGCCACTCAAATTTGTAGGGGTGGTTACATCTGCATCGAAGAGAGGAATCTATCCTTGGAAGTTATCGCCTTCGACGTCAAGAAGTACGATATAATCCTCGGCATGGATTGGTTGGGTGCATGCTACGCAACGATCGAGTACACGGAGAAGAGAGTTGTGTTCTGCCTTCCGGGCGAAACTGAGTTCTCCTATTCGTGCGGAGCAGCATCAAAGGCAGCAATGATGATATCGACAATTTTGGCAAGGCGTATGTTGCATTCTGGGTGCAGCGGGTACCTGGCATCAGTTCGAGACACGAGAACGGAGATTGCAAGCACAGCCCAGACTGAAGTCGTGGAAGAATTTCCTGATGTGTTCCCAGACGAGTTGTCAGGGATGCCGCCGAACCGAGAGATAGAATTCAGCATCGACACCTTCCCGGACACCCGACCGATATCCAAAGCACCTTATCGAATGGCGCCGACAGAGCTGAAGGAACTGAAAGCACAACTACAAGAGTTGCTAGATCGCGGATATATTTGCCCTAGTGTCTCCCCGTGGGGTGCCCCAGTGTTGTTTGTAAAGAAGAAGGATGAATCGATGCGGCTTTGCATCGATTATCGGGAACTCAACAAAGCTACGGTACGAAACAAGTACCCGTTGCCGAGGATAGACGATTTGTTTGACCAGCTACAAGGGACGATGGTGTTTTCCTAGATTGATCTTCGCTCAGGCTACCATCAATTGAAGATCAAGTCCGAGGACGTGCCGAAGTCCACCTTCCGAACTTGATATGGTCACTACGAATTTCTAGTCATGCCCTTCGGCTTGACCAACGCTCCTGCCGCGTTCATGGATCTAATGAACCGGGAGTTCCGACCGTTCATAAACAAATTTGTCATTATATTCATCGATGACATTCTCATAGAGGATATGCCAGGTCTAGATCCCAAAGTTGCAACTCATAAACTAAATATTCTTCCTAATGCCAAGCCTATAAAATAACAGCAACGGTATTTTCGACCAGATATGATGGATGCAATTGAAGCAGAAGTCAAAAAGTTGATTACATGTGGCTTTGTTCGTGAAGAACAACACCCGGACTGGGTTGCTAACATTGTTCCTGTTATGAAGAAGAATGGAAAAGTCCGAGTTTGTATAGATTTTCGAGATCTTAATGCAGCTTGTCCAAAGGATGAATTTCCACTTCCGATTACCGATGTCATGATAGACAATACATGCGGTTTTGAACGCATGTCTTTCATGGACGGATTCTCAGGATACAATCAGATCAAGATGCATCCAGAAGATGAGAAGCATACTGCTTTTCGTACACCCCTTGGGGTTTACTGCTATACGGTTATGCCGTTTGGTCTTAAAAATGTCGGTGCCACGTATCAACGGGCCATGAGCAACATCTTTCAAGAACATTTACGGAAGATAGTTGAATGTTACGTAGATGACATTACTGTTAAAAGTCGATCAAAGGATGATCACATTCAAGACTTGAAGACAGTATTTAAATTGATGCGTCAGCATCAATTGAAAATGAATCCTACTAAGTCTTTCTTAGGGGTTTCCAGTGGCAAGTTTTTAGGATTTGTCATTACTTCTCAGCGTATCCATGTTGATCCTGATAAGGTTAAAGCAATTCTTGAAATGCGTCCTCCTTGTAATTTGAAAGAACTCTGTGGCTTCCAAGGTCGCATTGCGTATATCAGGAGATTTATATCCAGTCTCTCTGGGAGATGCCAACCTTTCTCCCGTCTATTAAAGAAGGGTGTATCATTTGTTTGGGATGAAGCATGTCAGAAAGCCTTCAATGATATCAAGCAATACCTTATAAATCCACCTGTTCTGGTACCTCCAGTTGTAGGAAGACCATTTTTACTATATGTTCGAGCCTTGGATCTTTCACTTGGTGGTCTTCTTGCACAAAAAAGTGATATGGGACATGAACAAGCAATTTATTATCTTAGCAGAATGATGGTTGGAGCTGAACACAGGTATACTCCTGTAGAAAAGGAATGTATAACTTTGGTTTTTGCTGTCCAAAAGACAAGACATTATGTGACAGGACAGACTATTCATGTCATCTCCAGAATAAATTCCATTCGGGTATTGATGAGAAAACTGAGCATTCTTAACTCTAGGTTAGCTACCTGGGAGATGTTGCTCACTCCTTATGACATGGTTTATATACCTCAAAAATCAGTGAAGGGTCAAGCATTAGCGGATTTCTTAGCTGCTCACCCTATACCTGAAACATTAAAGCTATATGAAGTCATTCCAGATGAAGTCGTGGATTGCAATATGACTTCGAAGAATGATATCTGGCAATTATATTTTGATGGAGCATCACGGGTTGGACCTAAAGGTAATATTGTCTCTGGAGTAGGAATCGTCTTGGTTTCTCCTAAAAAATGGTCATATACCGTGCCTATTCTCTCAATGAGCCATGTTCTAACAATGTAGCAGAATATAATGCTTTACTGATTGGTCTTCAAGTCGCAAAACAATTGGACATTGAATTCCTGAAAGCTTATGGAGATTCTCAACTGATTGTTAATCAGGTTAGAGGGACTTATGAAGTCAGAAATACTGATCTCATCCCTTATCATCAAGTGGTAGTCGAATTGGTCCTTTCATTCAAACGATTCTTCATTAAATTCGTACCACATTCTCAGAATATGGAGGCTGATGCTCTTGCTAGCCTAGCTGCAGACTTGGCTGTTCCAATCCGAAGACAAAATACAATTACTTTATTGGACCGAGACTTATTCTGTGTCAAGAATAATTTGTGTATTGAACAGAGTTATACTACAGAGTCAAGCTCCCAGCAGAGGGATTGGAGAAGTCCATTTATTGATTATGCGATTCACGGGATTTTACCTGAAGATCCAAAAGAAGCTGCATCAATTAAGAGACGAACATTTCGATTCTATTATAATTCATCTTTACATATGTTGTATCATCGTTCATACGATGGACTCTTGCTGCGTTGTCTTTCAGAAAATGAAGCTAAACAGACACTCCGTGAGGCTCATGATGGTGTCTGTGGTGCTCATCAACCAGGTCTAAAATTACAAGATCGCATTCGAAGAATGGGGTATTATTGGCCTTCCATGATAGCAGATGTTGTAGATTACGCCAAAAGGTGTAAAGCATGTCAGATTCATACTGACTTTATTCACCAACCTTCTGAATTTCTACATCCTACATCAGCTTCTTGGCCCTTCGAAGCTTGGGGTATGGATATCATCTATCCGATTAACCCTCCTTCTGTTAAAGGACATCGGTTTATATTGGCTATAACTGATTACTTTTCTAAGTGGGCAGAAGCAATTCCCCTCACTGAAGTGAAAATATCTAATGTGATCAGCTTCATCAAGCACTATGTCATTTATCGTTTCGGGATTCCTCGACGGATAATTCATGACAATGGACCACAATTTGCCAGTCAGGCATTTTATCGATTCTGTGATAAGAATCGAATTCAAAATCTAGCTTCTACGGCTTATAATCCAGCTGCTAATGGTTTAGCCGAAGCTTTCAACAAAACGATCATTAAACTTCTCAAAAAGTTTGTCTCTTCTAATAAACGTGATTGGAATGAGAAACTTGGAGAATGTTTACGGGCTTATCGAACAACGGTCCGAACTCCTACTGGTTTTACACCATTTTTATTGGTTTATGGATGTGAGGCTGTCCTTCCATTGGAAATTCAGATTCCATCTCTTCGAATAGCCATTGCTAATGAGCTTACTATAGAGAATAATGATCGCTTACGACTCCAAGAACTTGAACGATTGGATGAAAAGCGTCTTCAAGCACAACAGCATATTGAGCTATATCAAGCCCGTATATCTCGAACTTTCAATCATAAAGTTAAAGAGAGGGTATTCAAGGTTGACGAGCTGGTATTAGCTGTTCGAATACCGATGGTGATGACTCACAAAAGTAAAAAGAAATTCCAAGCAAAATGGGAAGGCCTTTATGTGATTGAGACTGTGTTTTCCAATGGCGCCTATCGGTTATCCAAGCCTAATGGAGATCTACTCATGATGCCGATCAATGGCAAATTTCTTAAGAAGTACTATGTATAAAAAAAGAGACAGAATGAAAATAAAATCTCCTTTACTATTATTTTCGTTCAGAACAAAGGATTAAGGACGAGGACCACTGCCTTCCTTATTAAATACATAGTCGGCCAATGCATCAAAGGCATCATTGCCTGAGTTCACAAAGAACTTGCAGGCAGCCATCCTCAGTGTTTCTTCCTTAGGAGTTTTCCCTGGCTCTACTAAGAAAGCGAGGATGTCTTGTGGTGGCTTAGGCGTAGAAGAGCCTTCGCCTATTTTGGTTGGGTCTGACACAATTGACTCAATGGGGCGCGTCTCGATGACGTCCTCAACTTTCATGGAGACTTCATTCTTTTGCTGCACGTCCTTGGAAGACATTTCCGATAGAGGAATGGAAATAAAGAATGAAATGTTACAAAGAGCTCTCACCTATTTATAGGAGAGATCTATTAACGAATCGGTCTTGGAAATTGAAACAACTTTTCATTCCCGAAAAGACCTATCCATTCGTTACATCAGATTCATATATTTTGTGGAATTGAATCGACTTTTCGTTTCCTGAAAGCTACGTTGGTTCATCCATTCTTTTATCAATATTGGCGTGTATTCTCTATGACACTTGTCTTCTTATTTCCCCAGCTACCAATGTTTGGATAAGCTGATTACTCAGCTCCTTTGAGAGAAAATTTTAATCTTCTATCTTACCAGTTGGCATAAAAAGTTGGATTTATTATTTATCATGTTCTTATGACCTCTGAATAAATATTAAATCTGCTTGTATTTTGTAATCTATCATGACCATTTGACCTCTGAATAGATATTAATCTACTTTTCTTTGAGTTCTTACATGCTGTCATGTCCATATTACCTCTGATAGTATTGTATATTCTGAAAGAGAAAACAAGATTTCATTCATGTCTATATTACCTCTGGTTAAGATACAAATTATTGAGTTTAGAAGACTTGTCATTTCCATTCTCATATCATAAAAGTCTATTACATTTCTTAGACTTTCTTACAAATCATAATGGAAATCTATTACATCTTGGATTTTCATTCTATACAACAACGATAACCTAATCGAGATCTATTTCTTCTTTGGATCCTCTTCATCGGATTCGTTGTTGGTGTCAATTCCTTGCTGTCTGAGACTCAATGGCGACCAGAACAATAGGAATTAACTCTGGTCTTCTCTCTCAGACGAGAGGAGAATCCCAGAGTATGGCAGCCCGAAGATGCGTTGCTGCCAATACAATTGGTGGAGAAATGACGGCCCTTCAGAAGAGATAGGAATGTATCCAGCACTGGGATACGATTCCTAGTCCTGCCGTGAAAGGAACTCTACTACCCAATTTTTCGGGATAGAGTTGACTCCACCATCCAACTTTCCGTGTATAAAGGCTCTTCCTACCATCTGAAAAAGATCCTTTTATCCCACGAAAAGTTTTGAGTTGTCTGATATGTGCATCAAAAGCGCATGAGCTCCCTGATGTTGATGTCAGAAGAATGCTCCTCACAGCATCCTAGTCGCCAATACCGGTTCTGGAAAAGTTCTTCAGCCAAGCTTCTGCAGAAAACAACAGAGAAAAATTTTCAACAGAAGTATCATCAGCCACATACTGGCCAATTGAAGAGTGTTGCTTGTGCACCTTATTTACATGGCTTTTTACGCCAGTGTTGCTTGTGCACCTTATTCAACAAGGCATTTTTACGCCCGTGTTTCATGTGCTCTTATCTAAAAGGCTTTGCGCCTGTGTTTTATGCGCTTCATATCTGTCAAAGATTTGCGCTCATTTTCAATAGGCGTGCCTTATCTATTAAAGATAGACATCTGTTTTCAACAAAAATCTCAAAGGAAAACAATTGTTTTATGAATCAAACTTACCAGCAAGGTCAGATGGTTTGGCTTTAAGAGTGGTTGAATCAACGTCTGATGACCGAGCGTACAAAGCAACGACATCGGAAAGCATCGTCATTATCAATCTCTTGTTGGAGAATAAAATCTTGTAAATAGCTATCTTCGGAGAAAAAGAACGAGAATGAGAATGAGAATGCATAAAACATTCTTTAACTCAGCTATTTATAAAAGGTCGAAGAAACGGTTGGCGTGAGTTTATTTCGGGAAAGATCCTAATAAAAGGCGCTCGTGACCACAGGACAGTTGCCACGTGTTGGTTTGTTTCTCTTGGAAATGAACAACCATAGATACAGTAAAAAAAAGGCGTGGAACAATTCTACATACTAATGCACTACACGAATAAAGATGAAATCAATACTAAGATTTTTATTTTTATAAAAAAGAAGGAGGAGTAGGCCCCAACAGATAAATTGAAGTGTCAAGACACTTCTACATAAAATATTACTATTTCTTCTCTCCTTCGTTGGGCTGACGAAGGGAGGCACCTAATTCGTGCATGTTGTGGATCCCTGAACGACACATCAGATTGAGGAATACTTCTGCATCACCTGATCCTTCGTACGCAGTTGAGGGACCACCATTTATACGACCGAAGATCGCTGGAGTCCGTCCAAAGCACTCTACAAAGTTACGTGCTCGCTCGATCTCCGTCTCTGTGTCAATCCTAGAGCTTGGAGCCTTTTCTTTGTTCGTTTCTTTCTTTGATGCCATGACAGTATGAGAATGAAAAGTAAGAATGAAAAACTTCTCCTTATATATACAATCAAATCAACTCTTCATATTCCTTATGGGAAATTGATCATTATTAATGAAACTCGGGGAGATGAAGAGGCGTTCGAATGTTTTCAAGAGAAAATTCATTATGACGGTTGAGTATTGACCGGCACCATTTTTCATGTTCAAAGTATTTCAAAATTCTTGAAGTATGTTCCAAATTTCGAAAACTTTGAAGGGGGTCTTGTAGGAGCGTAAAAAGTACCTCATAAATCAAGTCAAAGAAAGAGAGCTCTATGCTCAACCAGGCTATTTTATGCCAGGGTTATTTTGTATTAAACTTTACGCTAGCTACTCTGTACGCTGGCTATCCTTTACGCTAGCTACTCTGTACGCTGGCTACCCTTTACACTAGCTGCTTTACGATGGAAATGACTGTCAGATCATGCATTTAATTCATCTGACATAATGATTTGTTGACAGCGTATAAACGCAGAATTCGAAGAGATTTCATTTACACAGAAATCGATATTGTCGTTTAGTACAAAACAGGCCACTTTACGCTCAATGAAATTTCTTCTTTTTACGTACGATAGTTATGTAAGTTTTTACGCTCAAAACTATTGTGAGTGTAAAGTCTATTTGAGCTACTTTACGCTCAAGGCTATTTTAGCCACTTTACGTTGGGAAGTTTATTTGGGCTGTTTTTACGCCAATTTGCCAATTTACGCTCAGTATATGTTTCGGGTCATTTTTACGTCCGATTGTTTCTGGCTACATAAGAACGTGGTTTGTCCACGTGGCTTTCATGCCACACTTATTGAAGAACGTGTGTACGTACTTCCTGTTTTTGTTGATATAATGGGACACGTGTCAACGTATGTAGAGGGTAACTTCCATCGTTGGTGACAGTTGCCAGCGTAAAAACTCAAATGTGTTGCTTTTTACGCCCAAGGAGTCATGTCTATAAATAGACTTATTTTACACATCAAAATGATCATGCACAGAGAGACAGGAGAGAATTCATAGAGATCAGAGCCCAGAGACTTTGATTTTTTGGAGCATTCTTCTTCAACCTTTCTTCCAGAACAGAGTGAAGCAAAGCATGAAAGCATTCGGCCTCGCCATCAATGCCTAAGTGCGTCGATACCTTTCTGGTGACTTAGTTCTTCCAACTGTTCATCTTCTAGCAGTGATCTTCATCATCATCGTATGGTCCAAGGAACAAAGTGATCGCTTTCAGATCAGACTTCCATAGCAATACTTTCCAGAATATTTGTACTCTTTCAAGTTTTATTTTTAAAAGCCGATTTTAGGCATTTTTGTTAAGTGAAACAATTATTACTAACTACATGAATATTTATTTGCTTACTAAGTTATATTAAAATTAACGCGAAGTATTATAATTAACAAATAGTATTGTAATACTTACATAGGCAAGCTCGGCCCTCTCGTCAATAAGGCCTTCGCCCTTCCGATGGGTGGCCAGGAAGACGGTCACCATGTCGGCGTTACCGACCTTCCTTACCTGTAATTAAATATATTATCTTAGTAATAATTTATCGAATTTGTATTAAAATAATTTTTCTGAAAGAAAAATACATACCAGACGACGAAAATGTTCCGTCATCGGAATCGACCCACCGTACCACTTCGAGGCATGCTGCCTAGCCGCCTTGGCCTTCTCGGACTTTTTTTTGTATCTTGGCTCGTTGAATCGAGCCTTAATCGTATCCCACTGATCAGGGGTGATCCAACCTTGGATCGGCTTTCCGGCACGATCACGAGCCTTCTGATCATTAATAGCGTCACGGATCAGCTTAGCAGCGACAGCAAGAAACATCCCCTCGATCAGCTCGGCCCTGTACAGTGGATAGAAAAACATATCCTAGAAGTGTACACAAATCAAATATTTTTTAGTAATATATAATATGCATAAATCAAATGATTCATGTTAAAAGCAAATCTATTTTAACCTTGAAGCACGCAAACCAGTAGGCCTTCCTATCGTCCGGAGCATCCGAGTAGTTTATCCAAGGACCACCATAATTTTGCCTCAGGAGCTGGCCTATGCATCTCTGTACCGACGGGGGACGATATCTATACAGACATATTATATTCATGAGAAAAGTTAATTTATGATAAACACAGAAAAAAAAATGATAAACCAAAATACTTACTTTGTACCGTCGGCCCAGATCTCCGTCCTCGTCTACTCCAGAGGTACGCATGCATCATCTGACTGATATTGGTCGGCCTTCGGCACAGCCTCCTCCATCTGCTCATCTGCCTCCATCGTCGTATCAGCAGGAGGAACGCTACTCTCGGGAGCAGTCTCAGGCCTGGAACTACTCGTTGTCACCCCCAGTTTTCATGAACGGGGTAGTTTTGACTCTAGTGGGACCCACACATTAGTTAGGCATGGCCCACATGATATTATTTTTAGTTAGTGGGTTAGACTAATTATTTATGGATAGGATTAGTTTGATTAGAGACTTAATTATGACTAATTTGACCTCAATCCTTAACCCTTTCCTAATATTAATCAATAGGATTAGTGGGGGGCTTTTTAGACATTTAATAAGGGGGACACCTAAGCTTCTTTAGCCGGCCACCTAAGGGGGGGATAGGGTTGAGCCTCTTTGATATTATCCATCCATTTTCTCTCTCTTGTTCTTCCCCAAATTTTAGAGAAGAGTTCCTGTTGATTTCTCCATCAAATCAATCCCTTTCTCCACCCAATCTTCTTAATTCCTTCTCTACTCAAGCAAAGGAAGGAGCTAGCCATGTTTGGGAGGTTTTGGAACTCGTTCGTGTCTATTTGGAGATTTCTACGTATTGGTATCGTATCGGGAGGAGTTTTCCTAGATTCGATCTACCGGGAGGTATAATCTCTTCTCTACATCATTCCCTCATGCATATAGGATTATTTTGGACCCATAGGAATGACCCCCATGGTTGTGCCTTCATTTGTGTCCATTTCGTGTCCATTTGGAGACTTCTAGGAGTGTCCTTTGTGTGGTATTGTGTCCTAATGGGTGTCACGACCCGCACCCTGATTAGGGGCACGAGAAGTGGATATGTCCAGCCTACGCTGCAGTATCGGCAGTAGAACGCTGTATATAGGGTCTGTAAATACTACGACTAAAACTGATAACGGTACCTGTACAGTCCGAATGGAGGTGACATAGCAATACAGTCTCAATCACAGAATAAAACTAATGTAGATAGCACGGAAGGAAACATATGATAGATGAAAAGGAATAAGTCCAGTATCCAACACAAATCCAGATATATACACAACATCACAGGGTCTCAAAATATAACATAGAAGCTACAGTCTGATAATGCTAGCTGGATCGCAGTCCAGTCAAACCTAGCTAATCTACACTACTCTGGGAGTAAAAAGTCTAGTGGCTCTGCTATAAGGCCACGGTCCTGGACTACTCTATCTAGCTCGAGCCCATAATAGGTCGAGCAGTCTGTCTCAGAGTCATCTGTAATATATCATAACGGTATCCTGTCAGAAAAATAAGCAAGTACAAACACCAACAACAGTTCCATATGAATTGACAAATACTATAAGAGACAGTATAATGAAATACAAGACAAAGATTTGTGAAATACAGGGTAAAATCGGCAGGAAATGTATAACAGATGTGATTACTGAATAGGACGACAAATATATAGGAGACTTAGGAACTATTCGGAAGCCGAGTTACAACCCTTAAACCAAACAAGGACCGGGGTTGTAACACTTTTCCCGAACAGAACTTAGTCTCCTATGATAAATAAATATAAAAATGTGACTTGAATTATTAGAGCGCTATATGATCGGCTAGGGAATCATGGTAGGGTTATCCACTTGGCCCGACAATCATATAAAAATCAGGAAGGGTCATGCCGGCCAACCTGGATAACATAGACATGGGGTATCTGCTACACCCTACGTGAGGTGAGAGTGGCGCTAGCAAAATAGTGACAGGGAGGCTTTGATCACATAACCCCTAATAATTCCCCCATTCTCGAATAGTATCATGGATCCGGACATGGCACGTCATGACACGGATTCAAAAGCAGGTGATCAGCCCACTCCCAAATCAATGTCTATATAAGTACATGAAACATGGATATCACACACCAATATACCAAGGAAAATCTGGAAATAACATCTCATGACAGGATCCGACGTATACTAGTCCGTGAACTATCGTGTCGAGAATCAAGTAAGATACTACAACTGAATCGGATATAGTAGATATCAAGACAATAAAAACTATCAGTGAATATACTCGCCTGTGTTCCTGTGCTGGATAGGGTGAACATATGCTCAGAGTAATCACAGACCTAAAGATGAGATACTACAAGTCAAAACATGGTTTAATAATGAAAGGAAAGCTAATCTAGTCATGATATGCAAGTCTAAGTCAAAATTAGGTCAACCCAAGTCACATCAAGCTAAACTGGATCATACTAGGTCATACTGAGCCAAACTGGGTCACACTAGGATAACCAAGGTCAAACAAGGTCACAGGAAGTCAATCCAAGTCAAACTAGGTCAATCTGGATCAAGGGTTGACTTATAGTTGACTTTTGGTTTAAAAGGTCAACTCTGGTCAACTCTGGTCAACACCGAGTCAACCCTGGGTCAACCCTAGGTCAAATAAGTCAAATGTTGACTAACAGTTGATTTTTAGTCAACTGGTCAACTCTGGTTTGGTTTTGGGTCGATTCTAAGTCAAGTGTTGACTTGAAGTTGACTTTTGGTCAAAAAGTCAACTCTTGGTCAACGGAGGTCAAGACTAGCCTAAACTACCCTCATCTAATCATTACCTACCAAGACAACCTATTTCTAACCCTATCTTAGAAGTCAAACTCAATATCTTATCAATACCCAATTACCTACATTCCCTTCTCCTTATTCTCCGTCTCCTTCTCCTTATTCTCCGTCTTATTCTTCTTATTCTCCGTCTCCATCTCCTTATTCTCCATCTCTTATTTCTTATTCTCCGTCTCCTTCTCCTTATTCTCCGTCTCCTTCTCCTTATTCTCCATCTCTTATTTTTCATTCTCCGTCTCCTTCTCCTTATTCTCCGTCTCTTATTTCTCCGTCTCCTTCTCCTTATTCTCCGTCTCATTCTCCTTATTCTCCGTCTCTTATTTCTCATTCTCCGTCTCTTATTTCTCATTCTCCATCTTATTCTTCTTATTCTCCTTCTCCTTCTCCTTATTCTCCGTCTCTTATTTCTTATTCTCCGTCTCCTTCTCCTTATTCTCCGTCTCATTCTCCTTATTCTCCGTCTCCTTCTTATTGCCACTGCTGCTCCTAATGCCTAAACTGCTGCTGCTGCTACTGGGCTTATGCTGCTGCTGCCACTTCCTACTACTGCTGCTACTCTACTTCCTACTGCTGCTGCTGCTATACTTCCTACTGCTGCTGCTGCTATTTCTTATTCCTTCTTCTTCTACTTCTATTTCTCTCTCCCAAACTCTCATTTTCTTCCTCTAAAATCACACACACACACACATCCATATATATATATATATATATATATATATATATATATATATATATATATATATATATATATATTTACATATATATATATATATATATATATATATATATATATATATATATATATATATATATATATATATGTAGATGGGTATATGTGTTAGTGAGTTTATATATATATATATATATATATATATATATATATATATATATATATATATATATATATATATATATATATATATATATATATATATATATATATATATATTTATATATATATATATATATATATATATATATATATATATATATATATATATATATATATATAAACTCACTAACACATATACCCATCTACATATAAAAATATATATATATATATATATATATATATATATATATATATATATATATATATATATATATATATATATATATATATATATATATATATATATATATATATATATATATATATATATATATATATATAGACACTCACACACACTCATATATATATATAGAGACACACACACACATAAATATAAATTATATAACCATGAAATATATATATATATATGAAACATTAAGAGCAGTATTATAGGAATCAAAATCTGAATTTAAAATAGGAAATATTCATTAAATAAATCACCACCACATGAAGTGTCCAATATTGGGGGTTTCCCACATGGACACAAAGCACAACACAAAGGACACTCCTATGACCTCCAAATGGGCACGAAATGGACACAAATAGAGATACAACCATGGGGGTCATTCCTACGGGTTCAAAATAATCCTATATGCATGTAGGGGTGGTTTAGAGGAGGGATTATACCTTCCGGGAGAGAGATTTAAAGAAAAAAGCCTTCCGACACGACACCGATACGTAGAGATTCCAAAAGGACACGAACGAGATCCGAATCCTCCCAAACTTGGCTAGTTTCCTCCTTGGCTTGAGTAAAGAAGGAAAGAAGAAAATTTGGTGGAAGAAATGATAGATTTAGAGATGAAATCAATGGGGTTGCTCTCTAGAAATTTGGGAAAGAACATTAGATAGAAAAGTTGTAGATAAAATGAAATGAAGATGATGATGACTCACTCCTTATCCCCCCATAGGCTGCCCAAAAAGGGTGAGGTCTCCCCTATTTGAATGTCCAAAATGCCCTCCACTAATCTATTTGATTTAAATTTGGAATGGGTTAAAGGTTGAGGTCAATTTAGTCTAGTTTTAAGTCTCTAATTAAACTAAACCTATCCATAAATAATTAGTCTAACTACTAACTAAAATTAATAACATGTGGGCTATAGCTAACTAGTGTGTGGGTCCCACTAGAGTCAACACTACCCCGGGTCCCCGTTTCAAGTCGGATTGAGCTGAAATTCGAACCCGACTCAAATAACCCCAAAATAATATTATAAATAATAAAATAAATTTCAAAAATATTCAGAAAATATAAGATGATAAAAATACCCCTATTTCTGAAAATAGGGGGTGATAAATCTATCCACCTTAAAAAAAATTCGTCCTCGAAATTAAAACCAAACAATAGTAAATTATCAAAATCACAAGTCATGGCTTAAAATTTTAAAATGATTTAAAATCTCAAAAATTAAAGCATGAATTAAATGACTAAAATAATAAAATTTAAAATTACTCTCAAATAGAAACTGGGTGCTATAAGTCTATCCACTTTAAAAGAATTCATCCTCCAAAATTTAAAACAAAGTAAACACAAAAAAATCATGCAGTTCGATAATCGTATGCGTCTGTCCAATCATCATGATACTCAGAATCTTCGTCATGCCAGTGAGCACGGCTACGATAATAACAGAGTCCTCGACTAAGGTACATCCCTCTAAAATTATGGTATTTAAAATTTTCGTATTGCCGCTAGCTTGGCAGCGAAAACCTTAAATTCCTACATCCGAGAAATACGTCCATAATCCGGCTATATGTCCTCACTCTGCCTGCCAGCATGACCCTAGAGGATTCTAAAATCTCATAATCGAGACGACCTAGCCCATACGACTTATCTCAGAAGAAAATCACATCACAGAACAATTTTATCCAACGATCAAGAACAGATAGATTCGAATTTCAAGACAATTTATAAGAAGACAAATACGAAAAGGAGATTCGAAATATTGGAACCTGCTATCTGCTCTGCTACTGTCGGAGTGGGCTCAACTGTCATGGCAAAAGCTCGCCCTGCTGGCCTCCTCTAGCTTGCCGCACTCTGTCCTGGCCTGCCTGTCTGGCTGTACGGGCAGCACAGTTCTTCATCTGGTGATCTGGAGCTCCACAGAATAAACAAACTCCTAGCTTCATCCTACAAGCCTCCCGGGTGTGCCCTACAGTATAGGCAGACGCCCAACCTCTTCCTACAAGCCTCTCTAGTGTTCCCTAGCATCCTGCAGAAAGTGCACCGAATATCCTGCCTCTGGCCTGGTCCCTGGTACTGAACTGGGGTATCCTAAACTGTACTCGGTACAACCCTCTCAAGTGCTGCCGTCGCCAGCTGATAGGAGTTCTCCATGCTCCGTCGCAACAGATCTGCCTGCGCGCTCTGAGTCTACAACATCTGCTGCAGAAGGGCCATCATCCCCTGAGTATCTGTCGGTAGTAGAGGCGGTGGTGGAAGAATATCAAGAACGACCATGGACGGTCCCGCTGCTGGAGGTAGAAGACCTCCTGAAACCGTCGCTGCTGCTCCCGCCTGAAGGGCATGAACTGAGGCTACTGCTCTCTCGACTGCTACTCCTGTAGCCGGAGGTGGAAGACCTCCCGGATCTGACCTCTCTGGAACTCTACTAGGCCCTGCTTCCTGGGAGCGAGTGATCGCCATCCTGAGGATGAATTGAACCCAAAAGATCAATATGGCACAAGATAAGATATTATCAAAGGAGGACAATTGAATTCAAATATAAGAAGAGTCGTCATGGTAATCAAAAGATCATAATTTTTCTAAAATGTGATTGAGTAACTCCTACCATACCCTAGATCCTACGTCCTAGTCGCAGGCTCGTAATTAGTACTCTAAGTCGAGCACCATTACGAGATCGCACTAATTGCGACACTGACCTGCATGGGCCACCATAAAAATGTGTCACGATCCGTACCCTGATTAGGGGCACGAGAAGTGGGTACGTCCAGCCTACGCCGCAGTATCGGCGGTAGAATGCTGTATATAGGGTCTGTAAATACTACGACTAAAACAGATAAAGGTACCTGTACAGTATATATACTCCGAATGGAGGTGACATAGCAATACAGTCTCAATCACAGAATAAAACTAAGGTAGGTAGCACGAAAGGAAACATATGATAGATGAAAAGGAATAAGTCCAGTATCCAACACAAACCCAGATATATACACAACATCACAGGGTCTCAAAATATAACATAGAAGCTACAGTCTGATAATGCTAGCTGGATCGTAGTCCAGTCAAACCTAGCTAATCTACACTACTCTGGGAGTACAAAGTCTAGTGGCTGTACTATAAGGCCACGGTCCTGGACTACTCCATCTAGTTCGAGCCCATAATAGGTCGAGCAGTCTGCCTCCGAGTCATCTGTAATATATCATAACGGTATCCTGTCAGAAAAATGAGCAAGTACAAACACCAACAGCAGTTCCATGTGAATTGACAAATACTATAAGAGACAGTTGTAACGCCCCAGTCCCAAAATACGTAGGACTAAGTACGTAGACATGCCAGCTGTATACATACGAAGTATGTAGGTCTCGTATGAATACATAAGCTGTAAAATGTAGTAATCCAAGACAAACTAAATCTCATCCACAATGAAAAGAATAATAATATAAAAATCAACTTGGATATTTATGACACAATCGTTGGGCGGAGACAAAGTCCACTACCAACTATCCCAATGAAAGAAATGTACAATAAATCGAGCGATAAAATGGCAAGACAAACCAAGCGCAATCGTCTTCGTAGGAATAGAGAAGACCACTGCCTTGGCTAGGATACCTGCGGAAGACTTGAACAAACACCTGGGGAAAAACCAGGTCCTCAGACGGACGTAGTAAGATACAGGAAGAACAAGCTAATATGAACTGTCAGAATAAAATAATATATAAATGACTATCCTAGACACAAATATGCAAAGGAGATTCTAACCGCCTATTGTACAATTTAGAGGACAACTTTCATGCGCATGGGTAGGATTTTAGGCTATGTGTACGTAACTGGCATCCAGTCATCTGTATCCGGCCGTAACGTCCAAAACGTCAGAGGGTATCTGCAAATATATCGCCACAGTTCCATCCGGAGACTGTGGTTTACCTGTTTGGATTCCCATACGCACTAGCGACTGTCCTCCCCCAATATTTCCCACACTGTTCAAGTCATGTCCATGGCTCGTCCAGTTTTGTAATTGCTTGAGTCTCTAAAACCCTAATCATAGCAGTTACGAATATCTACCGTCACACGACTTTAAAGATAGCTAGTCAAAAGTCGTGCCCCTAGCAACATGTCTCAAACCGTGTAGTGTGA